>DWPA01005768.1:0-11519 GCA_018251375.1 Calpodes ethlius
ATAGCACTTACATATAGAGAGAAGGTAGATTTTTTTTTAATGTTTATTTTTTATATACGAGTACATTTTACTTTTTTATGTATGTAAATATCCAACAAACGAACACATGAGCCATTTGAGGGTGAGTGGTCATACCACCTAGCAGGGTCTGATTTCGTCGCCTTCTTCTCCTCAGTCTAACGACATGAGATTGGGGTTAGTCGGATTGTAAACCAACCCAATACGTCTTTAATCTCCAAGAAGCGGTTGGAAGTATTTTGTGCGGTTTTATTTAATTACCTATTTCATAAGTTGTGACGTAGGATATTTTTTTTTATCTAAATTTTTAATTTTAAATTTGTTTATTTTCAGTAAGTAGAAATAATTGAATAATTTGTACCTTAATTTCTCAGGATTATCCTAACAATAAAAAAATATCTCGTAGGCTAACTATCTGGGGAGTACGGGAAAAAAATTTGACGATCTACTCATTTTTTGGACATAGCAAAAAATACGAAAAAAGAGCCCAATTTCCGAAAAATGAAACTAAGATCAAAATCTGGAAAGCGGTGACACTTTTACTAAACTAACTATTTTTTTTACATATGGTAGTTCTATCGTTAGGCTATCTTTCGTTTTCGTTTGCCATACTGGTTGTATGACATCCTGTAAATACGGATAATATCTGTGATATTTATTCTATGTCCAAAAATATCTTAAAACGAAAAGGTCCTATGTTACGCATTGACGCACCGCGAACATTACAAAATAATAAGTGTTTCGTTTTGACGACGGAATCCTAAAAATACAAGAAAGCTTCATTTCTAATTTGATATCCATCGCCCAGCATAGGAGTACGTTTCCTTTGTGTATGTGTTTCAACTGATAGTATCGTGGACAAAAAGGTCTCAATGCCTGAAGTTCTACTAGTAAGTAGTAACAACGAGCAAACGTTAGTTTTATTAATATTTTGATAGCATTGTTACAAAATTGCAATAAATATATTTTGTGTCAACAGCTAAACCAATGTGACTACTGTTCTTCTAGGTTGGCCCCTCTGTCCACGTGAAGCTTTAAAGGCCCTCAGGATCAATACAACTGTCGATTCGAAAAAAAGTGTGGCTATTCAATTATGTTATCGTTCGTGAGCCTGATATTAATCTTATAAGCCAGCTTTACAATTTATTAGAAGGTGAACTAAGTATATCTGTTACATTAGTTGTTAAATTAATGAATTTGTTAATTATCTAAGTATTTACTATGTATTTATTATGATGTACTTCTACTTTATTGAGTATTTTCATAAGTGTAGGACTTCCAGTGCGCTTTGGTGTAAACTGTAAGCACCGGAAATATTTTTGTACAATTAATAAATCGATATTTTTTTAATAATATAATAGAGATAATTATTTGTTAAAATGAATAGAAAAATAGTACCTACTTATTTCTTTCGGGTGCGCGTTTTTATACATACATAGGTTTTCAGAAATTAAGCGAAGGCGTATTACTAGTAACGAAATAAGATAATGGTGGTATGTCATTTTGGATAATTATAACTAACTAACTAACTAACTAAAATTAACTAAAAACAATAATTTGGCAAAATAGGAAAGTTCATTGATTCTATCCCTGAAAAAATTGACGAAGCGAGACCAAATATTGCTACTAAATAAAATCATTAAGGGTGATTTGGAGTGCTGCATTGGACTTCATTGTTTTTCCTTGCAACAAGATGGCCAAATTACCAAATAAATGGTTAGAGTAAGGTAAGAAGCAAATATACGTGTTTAAATTTGAATTTAGAATTTCAAACCAAACGCTACATATTTGAAATCAAAATGGCCTGTTCACCTTATATTTTGGTATTATTAGGATATTCAGAAGTAATATATTGAATAGATGAGGCCTCATGAGGCCTTAATGACTTTTATAGCTTCATGTGGAGAAAAGGGGCAAGTCTTCAGAGACTCAGCCTAGAAGACTATAAGGAATAGTTCACCCGCTTCGAGAAGTAGGGGTTGCGAATATCGTAAGACTAAGAGCACCCCCCCACGCGGGAATGCCTTGTGACGGTCGTGTGAAATACGGGACCTTGTTGCCGTAGGGATCATTTAGCACATGTCTAGGCTGTCAGAATTTGGCCCTCCTATCAGTAACATTGGTGACGGTCAGGCAACAAATGCATGACTTACCAACACATCGAAACAATCAATCGTGAGGCGTCGCCAGTCAAAAGCAAAAGGCTATTCCCTTTATATGTAACAGCCAAAATGGCGTCCTACGGCGTCAATTAGCGCTTAAATAATGACAATATGTAGATATATGTCGCACACATTTTAGTGCGATAATTGACAACCTAATAACTTAACGGGAAATAAAGTTATGAATATTATTGAATCTTCGAAACACGTAGGACTTAAACAAGTCCTACTGTTGATTCAATGCGCTTGGATCACTAGGACGTAGTCGATATACAACAGTCTACGCCACGAGCGGGTCAGTTTAGCTTGAACTTTAGATGCATAGATAAATATTCATATGGAAAGATACTACGATGAGAGGAATTCGTTTTGTCCATGATTGGATCGGCAATGGAGGATATTCCTTCCCAACTCACATGACCACATTGGCATTGATATCAGGTAGCGCGATGTTATATGTAAAGCTATGGTGTACATGTACGCATACAGCGAAACCTTTAGAAATAGAGTCAGAAGCTCCATCATCTAATACAATCATAAATACTGATTTCTTTCAAGGGCAATATTTGTTAGCCAATCAGCTTGACTCATATGAATCCTAATCTAAACTCGTTGGATATAATTAGGGGAAAGTAGGATCCTATCTATACCGTCTGGGCTACAGCTGTTCTGATATTATTTTGTATATTAACTTTTTTTTTCTCGGTACGTTTAATATCATATATTTCAACGATTCCGTATGGGTATAATTCCATAAATAAAAATCCATTTTATTTACACACTTTATTGAATTAACATAATGAAAACAAACATTAATTATATTGAAAGTAACTCCAATGACAGTATACTATAACCGTAAGTACAACATTTATATTTATTAATATTAATCAATTCAATTCACAAAATAATTAGATATGTCGACAATTACACTGATATTAATTTAAAGATATGGCGAGAGAACATACAAATGTTACATGAAAATGTAATCTCACGGATTGTTTTACATTCAATAATAACTATACCATTACATTGAATCCGTAAGTTATATCCTATCTCCGTTCTACTGGTTCCACGTATTGAAAATGGATAGATACTAAATTGTTTTCCAATTTTAAAATTCAGTAGGTAATAATTTTCCCGATTTAATACACATATGACAAAGATTAACATACTGATACAACTAGTACAATTAATGTTTCTATTTTTAAATATTATCCATTCTTCGGCATCTAAATATGATAAAGTTCGAGTTTAAGTAATACTAAAATAATCATGGGCTATTTAAAATTCTTAAAAAAAATACTATAGTAACCGTTTTGCTATAAACACCATTTTAAGCTTTTTGAAGTGGAATGGTGCATACATATTATAAGCGGTAGGTGATGTGTATACAGAAGCTCATTTAAAGGGTGATTTTAAAAATTAAATGCTTTTATCGAAATTGCATTAGTGATTCACGATTGATATATCTTTATTGCCATTTTAATAATTTAATCTTAACTATACTCAGTCATCAAGTACTATTAATGTTAATACTAAATGAACGTGCAACAACAGAAGTGGTACAGCCCATGACACGACGATGTAAACCCTCTGATAAGCTCGGCAAGTGTTTTAACACTGCACAGTACCATCAATCCTATAACCATCATTGATATTATTGCCAACATCAACCGTTAACTCTGGCCAGTATTCGAAACATTACGTAGATCTCCATATTCAAAAATTAAATTGATACTAATATATTTGTGTTTAATGTGCACATTTGCGGTTTTTATTTAATTAGATTTAGGCACAAATATTTGGCACATTAAAATACGCATTTGGCATTTGAGACATGAATCATGTGACATTGGTCAATGACACCATTAACAAGACAGCTTGGATGAACTTTGTAGGAAGAGTCCGAGTCATTCATTCAGCGATTAAAGGATTCAGGACCGATCCAAATGGCGTCGGCGTATGACCTATGTCCAATTTGGACCTCCGAAGATGAATGGATAAATGAAAAATATAACAATAAACATATTCACCTCTAAGTCTGTTATGTTACTTCCGTTCAAAATATATTTTCATTACGATTGTTTCATTCAAATTATGAATTGTACTATACGAGCGTGAAGTGAACTTAGACTGAACTATCTGTTTATTTACCCTGATCAACTACAATATTATTATAAATTATCTGTAGTTCTAATTCAAAAAATAGAATGTACTACAGGGATTGCAGCGAATATAATGAGTATTGTATACGCTTAACAAATTACACAACCCTTAATACCCAATCTCATCAAACCTGTATGTGAATTCAATTAATGACGAACGTAGCAAAATATCATTTATTATGGCGTTATAGTTCCACTTTCTTACATTCGGCAGTCGATAAGAAGTCAGTTGAAAGCTTGATCCACAAGTGGCGATAATCAATTTGTATTATCTATTAGTCCCAAATTCATAAGAGGGGACTTCAAAAAGGTGCAGTAAAAATTTTAAATTCAGGTGCCAACACGAAATTTCTAGAAAATTCACTATTACATTTAGTAAATATTTGCTAAAATTGAGTTTAATTATACTATCATACAGTGCAGTCCGACCCTGTCAATAAAGGCTAAAATGAAACAAAATACTACATTTTTTTAACAAATGAAAACCACATACAATACTTATATAAAACATGCATCCTATAGTTTTTGGTGTTTAAAAATATTCAAAGTTCGCGAAACACTCAAACATTACTATTTTAATGTGATTGTAAATAACAATAACATTAAGATAATATTGTACACTATTTATAAAACAAAATTACAATACATTCAAAATTAATTCACAATAAAATAATTTTATTAATTTCAAATATTTAATACAACATGTGTACAAAAACCATATTTAACGACTGCAGTCACAGCATTTTCAATCAAAAAAGTTCACGGCTTTAATCAAAATGAATACTTACATAAATAATACTCGCTTACAGCTGATCAAAATCTTTGTAAATATTTATCGGTATTATATGGCTTTACTATGTAAAGATAACTAATTGTACATGAAAACAAATAATTTCAAACAGAAATATTGATACTTTAAGTTTACTTATAACAATAAAATATTCTTTTACAACATTTTTTAATACGAATATTCACTAAAAGCACTCGGACCGAACAGTATCGTGGACAGCCCAGTCAGCCCACAAACAAACATTACAGTAACTCGAGCCTAGCTTATACGAATATTTAATTGAGCAAATGAAAATAACAATAACAATAATGAGTCATAAGCCTACGCTAATACGATTTTAATATCGATTAAATAATTTATGCAAACCATAATACATACACGAACATAATACACGTGACAAATTAACACTATTCACTAATTTTATTTATAATTGCATTGTACTAAATGTATACCAACAACACCGATGAACTAACACTGCCGGTATTTGCGTTACAATTGCCAGCCTCATACTATTCCTCGCCTACTCACTCCTCGCTCACCGCGCTCACTGATCCAGCTCATGGCTCAGCTACATAGCTCACTGCTCACTGGAGTGACTCGACGTAGCCTTGTGCACAAAAGTGCGCTTAAAAATCACAGCTACGAAATTTCATTTTATATTTTTCTCATCGCATTATTTTATATCGAATAAATTGTTTTATACAATGTATTACTTAATAGTACGAAGCTCTATACATTGCCCTATTTGCAATTCAATAATTGTCATAAATAATTGATTTAATCATTTTATTGCTAAGCTAATTACTCCAAGCGAGAAGATAAAACTTTAACTTTCACGAACAAAAATAAATAAACTATAATACGTGTAAAATATTAAGTTAAAAAAGTACACCGATTCAAAAAATTTTGACTAGAATGTAAAAAATATCATGTCTTTTAAATTTCAGACCAATTTGACTAGCACGAACCCACGCTATTGACAGAGTACAACAACTTTAGAACATCGCAGTCCGCTCAAATTTTTATTTATATTTTTGATACAACTTTGGCACAATACTAATATTTATTACACGAATACTGAAGGGGAAGACTTGGGGAAATACGTTACAGGGATATGTAGATACGTACTATATACGCTAATTGTGTAGACACCTTACATCTAGAGTGCAAAATTAATAATAAGTGGATTAAATAATGTTATCCTTCAATATTATTATGCAAATAGTAAATTCATCGTAAATTGTTAGATAATAAATATGTATACGAACAACAGATATACTGAAAACATAATTTCGAATGTTATTATTGGCACAATTTGTTTCTTTTGATGTGGCACTATTTTGTTCTGTAAGGAAATCAAAATACCCACTGGAAAGCATTTATTACACTGGTCCTATCCTTACTTAATCTACTTAAGCCTAAATGTTTTTTTTCTTTTTTATTGGAAATATGTCACTTACTGCTTGACTACCTATATTTTCCTTCTAAGTCTAAATATAATGAGCAGTCTGGAGAGGGTAATAAAATAAGTGAAATGATTCGTTCTACATTACTTTACTAAATGTTAGCTACTCTCAGAATAATTTAGCATAAATCCACAACATTATTAATGTTAAACAAACTTTAACAATCTTTGGTTTTGATCCCTAAACCGACTTTATTCGACTTAATTTTTCCAATAGCCGATGTACACAATGTGTTAATAATGTAAGAGATCTTTACGTGTAAAATATGTTACAAGACTATCACATTCAGTTAACACTATTTTTATATGTAATGTCTTTTGTATTAATAGATCATATTAATGCATTCAAAAGTTCATTTAATCTGTCTTCCTTTTAATGTAAGATTCTTAAAGGATTTGATCCCACCGGTTTCGTAGTCGCGTCGCACCCGCAACGCAACCGTCGCTCGCGCGCACTGGCCGCCGCGGCGCCGCACTTTCAGTTTATATAATGTATCGTATTGTAAATATTGCTCTAGCTACCTCGCCGCCCGCCGCCCGCGCCCCTCGCTCGGCCAACGCCAGTGCACGGGAGCACTTACTGTAACCCCTAATTTCAGGTAATTACGATTATGTTATTTACAAATATTGTCTTTAACCCTCTCACTCTGTTCGCTAAACTAACGCTACGCTACGCCAGCGGGTCCGAGGTCGATTGTAACGCATCTACATCTACATCATGCCGACGCCCGATTTCACTCATTTTGAACATTACAATTTATTTTTGATCGACACCGATCGTAATAATGAAAATAACTTTCAATGGATAATTGAAATACTCGACCGCTTAAATCCATAATAAATTCGATCAACTCAGCAATCTCCCGATGCCACCGATCGTCCGTGAACAGCGAACGAACATAAAAAAGTATTAATTATGTGCTCCGTGAAAAATTACAAGTTCACTGTTCGCAGACCGATCACAAATTTTAAAACGTCAGTCATTTTAATTCTTTCTCATATCGAAAACACGCCGAAGGCTCGTCCGTCAACTCTCTCGATCCATCGATAACGTGCCCCGGCACGTAGCACATCGATCGATTAAATAGTGGAGAATAAATATAAGAATATCTAAAATACTTATAAACTCGTAACAAATGTAAACATACGTTCAGCTACTAGCCATTCGCTTTCCCTCGAATCCCTCGTGTTGGGAGATTTGTCTGTGTTAACGTTCATGAAAGATGTGTTGTGGAGCCGTGGTTCCGTCGGTGCATTCAGTGGATCGGCGCCTTCACGATGTGGTTCGGCGCGATGTAGTGGTAGCCGGGCAGCGGCAGGCCCGCCGTCTCCATCGTGATCCTGAAACATACCACACACAGCTTACTATGTACATCTCGAAGCTCACTACACCACTACTACAAGTAACATA
Source organism: Calpodes ethlius (assembly GCA_018251375.1). Classification (NCBI taxonomy): domain Eukaryota; kingdom Metazoa; phylum Arthropoda; class Insecta; order Lepidoptera; family Hesperiidae; genus Calpodes; species Calpodes ethlius. Next base: position 8,012 of record DWPA01005768.1, read on the forward strand.
TCCATATCCTAGTTGGTAACGGATAAAAACACGGTAGGTGAATGTAATTTAGCAGGAGTTGGATTCATAAGGAACATTAGGGGGGAAACTAACGTATTCTCTCCCTTTGCAAGTTTGGGTGCCGGACGAAAATAATAACGAATAGGAAAATTCTTACCGGGATGTTGGATGATCCAGCTGTGGGATGTAGGTACACGATGGTTCAACGTGGCGGGTGTCACAGGATTGTGTGCCAGAGTAGGCGTAGGCTCAGTAGGATATGGCGTGGGTCTCGAGTGGGACACTTGGTATTCAGGTCGCTTTACATATACAAACGACAACTTGACAACCTGTACTCAATTACCAATATGTACTCAATAAAAAAAAGTATATTCCCTTTTTATCATACTTTTATTAGGTATGTACTAAAAACAATATTTCTCCTTATCTATACTAGCGAGTAATAAGATTCTTGAAAAGATATGAAAACATCTATTCTCTTATAAATAACATGATTTTAAATTACAAATAAAATTATAATTGCAGGCAATGAACTTTACCCTACACGGAGCTACATTTTATATTAAAAACACTCGAATTGGACCTCGTTTTTATATGTTCGCACTAACTAATCACGACAGTGTGAAGGCAAATCATCCTTACTATAGAATATCGACTGCTACATAATAATTATCTAGAATAACGCTAGTAACCTCATTGTCATTAACTTGTCAGTATATAAAAAAAACACATCAAATATTGACTAAAGTGGTTGATTAAAACGGTAGACAGACGGGACTTAAAATTAAACACTACAATACAGATTGTTACGAGTCTTAAAAATGTTTCTATGTAAACATTACAAACAGTTCAAACGAGTTGTACTGGAGAATTCCCTAACACTGTCTAGGGCTGTGACGTAGGAGGACGACAAGTGCGATGTAAACGCTACGCAATGCGGAGGATTACGAAATAATCAAAAGAACTTTATTTTAGTCGGGCGATGGAAACTTCTGGATTGTTCAATTTTGTTGGGCGAGGGTGATGACTTGCTATCAATATCAAAACTTTTGAACACTCGGAAAGATCGTTGATGAAACGAAAATATGGTAATGTTTTTAATCTGTGTAATTACTCTATACGTTGGTATATGATATTAACTAGAGCAGTTTTGGAGTATAAAGAACTTCTTATACTTTTGAGCCCAAGCCAGTATCCCCCAGTTTCATTCTAACGATTTCGTTAACATGAATGGTTATAGGATTCTTTTAATCCCCAAGCCTGCTTTATAATTTTGTATATTTGGATCGCAGTGTCTAAGAGCCATAATTAATATGTCTCTCTCTACTTTCTCTTTGCGATGTCTTCCGAGTTACTGATCTCTTAGGTGAATATAATCAACAATCTACCATCAGGTATCTTATTGGTACCGGATGGTAGATTGTATGCTTCAAATATTGTTCTAAATGAATTCCCTCGTTTCTACAGATACATAGCATTATCGTAGCCTCTTATTATATATTAAACGACGTAATAAATGAAGATAGAAAATCATGAAAAATTTTTTATATAACTACTCTCCCTAAACTGATAGAATAAGTGAAGGTGGGTGCTTAGACCTAATTTTTCTTTGACATTGGTCTAACAATAACAAGAGCCAAATTACATACATTTGTAATTTTAACACCTTAGTGCATTCATTTATAACACATATTACTGGAAAAACATTTTGAAATATTATATCTCTTAAGGTTTGACCCTATTGTAAAAAATTAAGACTATAATATTTAAAGAACATTTTTGTTTTAATTTTTAAAAAATTGTAAACATATTGACAGGGCTGAGAAATGTTAATTTGTAAATGCTATGCTTGCATGAAAAACAAAAAAAAAAGTATAAAGTATTGAACAAGAAGTTTCCAACACAATGAACAGACGAAAGTTAAGCTATTAAGCAAGGACATAAATATTAAGGGTTAAATGTAACCTACATTTACTTTGGCGAACTTTCTAAAAGTATATTAAGATTGAGTAAATGAAATTGCATGGCAAGACTTCTCGCCGCGTATTAAATAAGAACGCACTGCGCCTACATTTCCTTGTACTAAACTATTCAAGACGATAGCGTTCGAACACCTCAATAAGACTCAACTATTGAATAGTTCAAACTATTCAGACGCGGCAAGTGCACGGTATTTGATACTTTGCATCGAGTCCGCACTCGCTTTTGTCGTCCACCTGCGACCTAAATTTACCGAACATTTTGATAGGAAATATTCATTAAATACATAAAACATCCTATCCACCCTAACATCATCGATATTAACTGTACAGAGTCCACGCTCATTAGCAGGCATCAAACAATACTTCCCCTTTTAAAACGTACGTTATTGCTCTTGGTATGTATGCACCCACTTAAATTATGAGGCAGAAATTACACAACGATACCAAATATAGTTTTATCTCCCTATTAAACTTTAAGTAGGATTATGAAGTATAGCTTGACGTCCTAACTATAAACCCTGTATTTCATTTTAAAATAGAGTTTTATACAATCACCGAACGCGAAGCATCTGTATATTCTACAGCGTAAGCTTCTATGTATTTACTACTATTGTCACGATCCCCCTAGTTATCGTCGTATTTGTTTATTTTGGCCATTTTCATCAGGTCATACAAAATATAGTGATCTTCGTGTAACACACTCAAGGTGGATTTGACCAAATATCGTGTTACATCAGAAGAAATATCCCTCGACTAGTTGACTAATGAACGACGAATAAACAAGTAACCCAATTAAATATAAAATATGTTTATAAAGCACTACTACATGTTATGTACGCTTAATTTTGCCGGATTATAATCTGTCAACTGGTTGCGACGACAACATCAAAACGAAGGATATGACAATCAGATATAACATTTTATTCGCCAGATAATTTGATCAAATCCACCCTTAAGTCATTTAAAAACAATTTTTATATGATGAAAATAAATTTTTAAATCACGAATAGTAGATATAAAAATATTTTAAGTCATAATTTTTCTTTGGTCAAAAAGCCCAAACAATGATTGCTTACGTGAATAGAAAACCGAAAGTATGCTTCAATTTCACAAAAAAAATTATACGATTTCAAACCGTATTAAAACAAGTCAATCGGAATGACTCAATTGATTTACGTATTATATTATAATTATGTATTAAGCTCTGTGTATTGATTCCTACAGAAAAATGTGAAATAACATAATACGCGTTTTGTACGCGCTTGTATTTTATAATGCAACTCTCCTGAACCTGAAACCAACATCCCGAGTAAACGAAATAAGTGCTTTAAAACAACAAACATGTGACCGCAGATATGTTATCATCTAATTAACTTAAACCATAATTCGTAGTAGTGCCCAGGTCAAATTTCGAATAGATTTTTTTTTTCTAATGATGTACGCCGTTTAAATTTAGAATTGTATTCGCTAAAATTTCACACCGGGCACTTTATTACTGAACTTAAGGGTGCACTGTGCTTTTAATC
>DWPA01005769.1:0-11517 GCA_018251375.1 Calpodes ethlius
AGTCAAAAGCCTCAGTTGCAACCAGGTGATAGACCCGAACAAATTCGTCCAAAAGATAATTTAAAGCCTGAAGGTGATTTTGATTATCCTGCCCACCAAAAATGGCAACCTGGAGATCGCCCAGGTCAAAAATCCCAGTTGCAACCAGGTGATAGACCCGAACAAATTCGTCCAAAAGATAATTTAAAACCTGAAGGTGATTTTGATTATCCTGCCCACCAAAAATGGCAACCTGGAGATCGCCCGGGACAGAAACCTCAGTTACAACCGGGTGAAAGGCCTGAACAAATTCGTCCCAAGGATAATCTGAAACCAGAAGGTGACTTCGATCGTCCCGCTCATCAAAAATATCAACCCGGAGATCGTCCAGGTTCAAAATCTCAGTGGCAACCAGGTGAAAGATCGCAACAAATTCGTCCGAAAGATAATCTGAAACCTGAAGGTGATTTCGATCATCCTGGTCAACAAAAATGGCAACCTGGAGATGGTCCAGGTCAAAAATCTCATTGGCCAACGAGTGAAAGACCAGAACAAATTCGTCCTAAAGACAATCTTAGATCTGAAGGTGACTTTGACCGTCCTGCTCAACAAAAATGGCAACCTGGAGATCGACCAAGTCCAATAAAGCCTAAAGATAATTTATATCCTGAAACCGCTAGAGAGTCTTACTCTCCAGGGTCTAGAACTCCGCAGAATGTAAATGGCCGTATGGACCATTCGGAACCCCAGCGACATTTACATCCAACAGATCAGCGCAATGACGTTGTGAGACATGATACAAAAATTCATTATGACACAACTCGAAGCTCAGTAGACTCTAAGCACATTTCTGAACGAGATGATCAAAATAAGACCTACCATATTACAAGAAGTAACCTCGAAATGCACTCTGATGACAGAACACAAAAGGATACGCATGTTAAACACACAACGGTAGAACACTCAACAGCGAAGCAAATGCACAAAGGAACTTACGGTAAACATTCTTCAATAACTACTCGCGATGTTGTAGACCATAAAGGATCACAAACAAAGCTTGATCGTGGAGTATCAAATGAGACCATAGAACGAACTGATTCTCGTAATAAATCTGATAAAAGTATCGTGAAAAATGTAACTGATAAAAATGTCGTAAATAGATCAGATTCAAAAAATATTACTACAAGTACTAAAACTACTAAGACGATGAAGCAAGTTTCAGAAAAGAAACTAATAGCTGGAAAATGGGTTACAGTAACGAGAAACGTTGAAGTGAGCACAATAAGCGGAGACGACACTATCGGTTATGGTCCTAAGAAAGTCACACCTGATCATACAACACATCATCATAAACCAATCGTCGGTGAAACTTCTCAAAATCTTATATCATCAGAACAAAGAAACGTGACAAGTAATGTACATGACTCTCGCCATCAACACAATATTACTGATAACACATCAAGGCGAAATGTTTCTAATACGACATACATTGTAAGAGAAGGTCATCAAGATGATCGAAACGTTATAAACAGTGTAAACACTCAACATCAGGGCCAAGTGGTTCGTCATGAGACTGGTGAGAATGTCTCGCAAAGGATTGTCTCGTCACAGCAATCATCAACATCATCTTCCAATGTACAAAACATAACATCTCAGCAGCGACATAGTCATAGCTCGATGGATACCCGAACTGAACGAAACAATATTAACGTGTCTAAAGGGAGTCATACGGATCAACACGTTATTAGATCAAATCAACAACTTGTTTCAGACCATCATACTCACGGGCGACACGTTCACGGCTCTGATACACAGGACATTCATACATCTGATCATAGATCAAATTCACAACAGCGCCATGTCACATCTGATCATCATGCTAAGCGCAGTGCTAGTTCTATAAGTAATGTCATTACTGGAAGCCACACAGAACAGAATATTTCGAGGTCATCTCATCAGTCACAAATTGTCAACAGAAGTCAATTAAGTGACAGTGTTACGAAGACAAGCATTGAATTTCAACGTGCTATGCACGGTGGCGGCGATTCTACCACTCATGTTATCGACAATTCGGCGCGTAGTGGTCATCACAAGAGGACTTCAGATTTAGTTTCTGATGCAGCCAGTTCCAATTCTGTCCTGCATCGTAAAGGCGTTACATCATCTACAGAAGCTCAACATTCTATTAGCTCCACCGCCGCTGCTCAGCGTAAAAGCATCGGAAACCTCTGCGAACGAGGAGAGTATATAAGTAATTCTACTCAAAGTACTGATCGAAAAAGCATTAGCTCCATGCACCGTTCTGCGCGTGAAAATATGGCAGTGATATCGCAACATTCGCAACATACTGATGCTAGTTCGGAATCTCGTCGGCAACAAAGGAGGGATGGTCAATCAACTTTGGTAGTGGAACGCCAACCTCGTGTTACAGTGAGAGACAATCTTCGAGTCGGTGGCGAATTCTATGGACAATCAGAAGCGAAAGCTTACGGAAATTTCTCACGATCTGAACATGCGCAGCGATCAGAGCGTTCTGAAAGAGTTGAGAGAGTAGAACGCCACGCTCGTCACGGGAATACTTCGCACTTCGTCTTAGGCGATGGTGGTACTAGCTACAAGCGAGAGTTCACTACTCATGTCCACGGCACCTGCCCTGCAACCTTACTGGATTCATCGCGCACTCCGTTTAAACATACGCGCGATTCCCGAGAACATAAGTTTTACTCCTCTAAAGTAACTCAGCAGTAAACGTAAACTCCTTTTGAAGTAAAGACTAACTTTTAAATATATTATCATTCCTTATTTAATGGCGCTTTAAATTTTAATCTTTAATTATTAAACTATATTTTATTTTTAAAGACGCAATTTAATTTTAACAATGCAAGTATAACAAAATGAAATGTGCCTTTTTATGAATAGTAAGAGATTTGCATAATATTTTATTAAAAATGCCTAACATATTGAATAGGTTCTGATATGATTTTTATTTATCTTTTATTTTGTCAAACTTTGCCATGTAATAAATTTTATACAATATTTTAATGCGTTTAATTTATGTTCTTATAAAGAAATGGGTGTTGGTATCAGGTCCGACGTATTATTAAGGTTTACTTCTAAATATGATTGTCTTTGGAAATAGGCAAATACGGTAAATAGCATAATTTACCTTATTTTGGTAATGACTGCATTTTTTTAAATACTTTAAGGGTAAGATACAGTATTAAGGACAAGATGTTGGTAAAATACACTATTAAGGATGGTAAGGGTGTGCATCATAATATCTGTATATGTATTAAAGTGTCTGTGAAAATTCAAAATAGCTGTAGCCAAAGGTAAAATTTAATAAATACAATTATAAAGAAGAAAAATAAAGATAGAAGTTTTGTACATAATAGTTTCGTTAGTTACACTAGTTATCAATATATAGTTATATACATATTATATGGATCGTATAAAATGTTTCATCTCGCCACACTTCACTCAGTCTATTACTGCTAAACTCATAACGTTTTTGACCGTTTATTTTCTGCTCACGACTGCACTTTTTTAACTTGTTCCCTATATGAGATGGTTCTTACTTATAGATACAATACAAAAAGTATGTATTTTTGTACTATTCACAAATCGATTCATATGGAAAACCTGCAAAATATCATGCCTACATATAGATAATACATATAGCAGGAATATAATTTATGGGTAATGTATTAGTTACTGTTTAATAAATACCAAAACCACCTGCACAAATACTGTCAGTTATATATGTTTTAAAAGTTGTACCTTCTTTCACGGCGCAACGGTGCGTCGCTATGTTATAATTTTTGGTTTGGAGATAGGAGGACGACGAGTACTATAGTTCGACCCCTTTGACAATGGGTCACACGAAGCAATGAAGGGGATTGCACCCTTCCACGCTAGCCTACCAGAGTCTCCCGTTATCACGGCAGTTCCTAGAGTCAGGAGAGCTCCCTACCATCTGGGGAACGAGTGACTAGAACACGGCAAGGTTCACGGAATAAGATAGGGTCCGCCGCTCAACAGAGGGGTCCGCGGAAAACTAGTTCTCCCGAGTGCAAGACCGGGTGAAAGGGGTATTCCTGAGGCCCGAAAACACCAAGCGACATCCTGAAGAGAGCGGGTAGCGCTAGAAGGCACTGATGCTGAGTACTATAGACTACATTTTACAGCTAAAGAACATCTCATTTTGCAGAAAGATCTGTTACGATGTATATTTCAGCCAAACTAACAACAAAGCATTACCTGGCAACCATTGATAAAATAAATTAATCTTTTTAGTGATGTTCTTTTCACACATGTGAGCGGAGCCACGAGCAACACCTAGTAGTGTATAAACACATGTATTGATGAATTCTTAACCCAATGTCAATCGTGTTAGGTTCGGTTAGGTTAGATCTTTCTTTTGTTTACACATAACCATATGTATATATGTAGTATTAGGTTTGGCAAAAAATATACTTCAATTACACTATTAATAACAATATTTTAATCATGCAAAATTCGACTTTTTACAATAAAATTGACAGAAGTAATAAATAATTTAACATAAAAAACCTTAAATCGGCCTATTAGTACATTTTTCATTCTGGATTTCACGTAAAGTAACGCGCTATCATTTACTTTCACTATAAGATTAAAAACAATATCTAATTTTAATATAGGTACGTATTACTTTACATCAGATACATTATTTTCTGGTTTTAAACGTCGTATTCTTTTAAATCTTCCTAGATCTTTTTCATAATTGCGTGGAAGCGAACCAAATGCATCGTTTTCCTGATATCGAGCGGCATTATTATTGCATTCTTCTGATATTTCATTATTTTCATTCTGTGAACTAAACTGTTGGTCGTTGTCTTGCCCTAATTTAATAGTGTCACCTTCAATATTCGAGTTATCAAATACAGTTCCAGTCCTTCTGACGCGTGCAACACTATTATACATCATATTGTCATCTACACCTTCTATTCCAGAAAGCACAACATCCGTATCTGATCCTAATTCTGCAGTATCAGATTGTAATTTGTTTCTATTATCTATATGATATGGCTGAGAATTCTTATAATGTTTAATATTGTTCTCACCACTGTCTTTGGAAATGTCAATCCCCCGTTTAGTTAATTCACCAGTTGTTTCAATGTTTGCGCTCCTATCGAAAAAACCGTCGTCTTGAAATTCTCCTCCTTCTTCGATTTCTTCTTCATTATTTTCAAGTGCACTTGAAAAATATGGTACTTTCAGATTGGATACAATGTTTTCTTCACTTTTTTCTACAACTTTCTCGGGATTATCTCTTTTTACGCGTACTAACGGTACCATATCTGATCCTACTTTAAAATTGTTTGAATTGTCAGTATTTGGAAATGATTCGTCTAAAGATGTTATAGAATCAATATCATCGAAACATACTTCTCTTTTATATTTATTACCATACAAACTGCTTTCTTCGTTCCATAACTGGGTAAGTGCTTCATTATCAGAACAATATAAGGCTTCCTTATTTGATTTTAAAATTACAGGTTCCTCTACAATTGATTCAGACTGAAAGTAAGCTTTTGAATCAATCGCTCGTTTATTTTCTCTTTTTTGTGTTTCTTTTTCGGAGTCCTGATTGCCTAAAATCTTAGATTCTGTTTCAGATGACTCCAAATTTTCCATATTATCTGATTTCATCGGAGTTTTATCTGCGATGCTGTCTAGTACGTTCATTTTGTCATTCGATTTTTCAGAACTAGTTGGAGTTTCAGTACTTTTAGAGTACATAGATTCAGCATCTACTTTCTTAGTATTATCTTGTTTCTCAAAATTGGGAGTTATAGAAGATTCTGCTTCTAGATTTGCTGCACCTCCTTGAATTTTACTTGTGTCAGTCTGTTCGTTGCCCACGAAACTATTTTCTTCGTTAGCCCCAGCTTTCTTCGTGATCTCTCGTTTGTTAATACTGTCATACTCTTGTTGACAATTATCAATTATATTTTTTAATAGTTCTCTTTTGTCTTCAGAAAGAGACTGTAGTAGTTCGTCTAGTTCTTCTTTAGAAAGCTTCTTTACATGTCTTCTTATGGCTGTTTCTTCATCTTCATTGGCACGAAGCTCATTCTTTTGAGTTGAAATTTCGTCATTACCAATAGGATCATTTAAATAATTATTTTTTATGTCTCTTTTATCACGAACTAATGCATCTCTGTCATATATATGAACTGTATGATATTGTTTTATATATCGATCATTGTGAATTGGTCTAATCCTTTCGTCTTCATTATATTCATTTGGCTCAGTTTTTCTGAGTTTTTCGTCATGAAATAAAAGGGCTCCGTCATTATATGTTGCCTTCCTTTTCATATCATTACTTACATCATCGCGAGACAAACGTGCAGCATTTGTTTGTCCCTCTTCATTTTCCAAATATTCTTTATCGGGGCGAGCATGATCCATTTCTTCATTAGTGACAGGAATATTTTCATCTAAATCAGCTTTGGGAGCAGGTTCATCTGCGAACTATTTGTACGCCGTTATTAATTAAGTTTTGAGTTCATCTTTACCTATAATAATCCAAATTTATAAATTAATTGTTAAAATACCTGTTTCAATGAAGATTTCTGATCATTTTGTTGATAGTCATCAGTTTCGCTACTGTCGCTGTCTCTATATGTGCTGTCCCTTGAATCTCTTAAATCAACAAAGCATACATTAAGCAAACATATTTGTTAGTTTTCAATATTAATAACGTTTCATTAAAATAAAGAACAAATTTTAATTAAATTAAAACTGATACATTTTACTGAGTTAACTTTAGCTCTTTCTTTGTCGGCAACGCATCGATATCATTAGTGATACTGATCTTCACGAGCTAGCCACTTCCCATAAAGCAGATCGTCACCTTGTTTATCATCTAATTACTTAAAAAATATTCCTAATTCCTAGACTGTTCCGTTTTGAAGGCACTATGAAAACAATTCTCTAGTTGTAAGACGCTTATAAAGCGCTAATATTAGTAATATATATATTTCAAATGACCTTCTAAATGGGTTAATCGATTGAAACCTTTCAACAAATCGATATATTCTTTTGCCGAGACAAAGATTCCTAATTATGATAAGACATTGAAAAGCGTTGCAGTAAAATTATTAATAATACTAGAAGTATAAACCAAAAAATGTTAATACAATGACGTTTACCAAATATACTAGCATACTTATAAATGTATTCATACTTATCATAATCCTGAAGAACGTGCGTCGGTCTTCCGAATGTTTCCAGGAATAAAAAGCATAAAACGACAATGCTCAAAAAATACATCTCCGAATATAATTACTTGCATCCAAAAATTACCTTTGTTTGACATAAATTTGATTTTTAAGTAAGAAAAGAAAGAACGTCAAATATTATATCACAGGCTGATTTATGAAAAGGAGGTTTAATGCCAAGAGCCTGAGAAAAAAAAAGTTTAATATCACAGCAGATAAACTAAGTCTCTACTAGCACAACATATTGCTATTAATGATTTTCTCTTTCACACTGTTCTTTCTATTTATAAGCAATTTCTATTCATTAGCACGTCTGTAAGTACGTACCTATTTTGCTTAAAATAAGTATGCTTATTCGAAGATCGTCGTGAAGTTGCAAAAAATCTATCATTGTTCGATTTTCAAACAGACCCAAAGAGACGAATAGATGATTCATGTAACGCACTCGTTTCGTATCGGTAAACCAACATATTAATGCCTACGTTGCATAACTAATTTATTTAGTTATCAAGATATTGGATAAAACACACAATAAATTTTATTCCAAGAGTAAATCAGTAAAAACATTCATATGGATTATGCAAATTCTGATATTAGCGAAGAGATTAAAAAAAAAATCTGAAATTATTTTTTATCTATTTTACTGTAATATATACCTACTTTAAATTAAAGAATATTTTTATATCCCATCTATGTGCCGATGTAGACGGGACGCGGTGATCATTTACCATCGGGCTAGCCGACTTGTTCGTAGGATAAAATGAACTATGGTTATCATAAGCATTAAGCATGCTTATAATCAGACCTTCTGTAGTACCATCCTGTGCCTATTTGACAGACACAGGTGAAAAAATACATTTCAAATTTTTGTTTTCTTGAATTAATTTGAAGTAATGATGTATTAGAGTTCAAATACACAAGCTCTCGTAACGAGCGCTCCAGCTACGTTGATTTTCAGGCAATAGGGTCAAGAAAAAAAATATAAAATACTTACAACAATTTTATTTTAAATGAGACTGTTTCATCTCTATCACACTTATTATGTACATTTGGTTTAAATAAAACAAACCTTTGAAACATTTAACTGCGAAATCTTCAATAGTTTGTGCATATTTGAGAAAAACATTTATGTCTTACATTTAATGTCATACAAATTGATCAAATAGATTTAAAGAATTTGTAGAAATACTCGATCACACGATTTGGTGTCTCGTTGCTTCCGCATCGAAAGCCTTCTCACAACTGCACGCCACCATCTAACACTAGTCTAAATTCCAAAATGCAAAAGGTAAAAAATTTCAATTACATAATCTATGAGTACTTTCAAATGCAATTCATCAACAGGCCCAGCCGCCGCCCTCCGCATACAATTTTAAAACAATTCGAACGTCGCGCGTCCGCCGACCCGCCCATTCAATCAACTATGTAAAAAATTCTCTCCAACAGTTATAAAGCATTTATAATAAACATTCATAATAAACTTTAATAAAATAGAAATAGGAACACATTATAAACCTGGTAGTACATTAGCCGCTGACGTCGTCAAGCGGGCGGGTCCACGGACATATATAATAAAATGTCGGCCAAATAAACCGTCGCATCGATAAAATTTGAATTTACAAAACATATTGCACCCGATTTAGACTTGAGTCTAACCCAAAATTGCCATCCGTTCCGCAGACACCTTACCTGTACATAATAGTGTCTTAAACAAGAAAAACACTATGAAAATCTCTAAGAAAAAGAAGACTTACATATACATTTGAATTAGGCTTCCCTATGACTTATCTTGTGCTTATTTCCTTTATCACAATAACCGTAGATAGTAATTATTTATACAGTATATCCTATCATATCCTCTGTCATACAGTACATACCCTCCAAAGTGAAATATAAAATTGATTTTAAAACATTAACAATAATAGGATTGTCATGTGCGAACGTACACGACTTGCGGATGTAAATACATAAATGGCGGACCCACTTATATTAGTGTTCCCAAGAATCCGACGTGTTTATCACATACTCGATAGTGAAACAGCCTACATATCATCGTTCCATCGCACGAATTACTTTAAATGAATTTAAGTAGATGATCCTACCCTGTAGAAGAGTTTATACGTCTACTTTTAACGAATACATCACCTGTGTATTTCTCGTTTTTTTTTTTATTTCAATCTCGTCCACCTTCAAACCACACTAAAGTAATACCGTTCAAAAGTAGATTTATAAAAGTTTTATTAACGTATTACAAATAACACAACCGACATACAGAACTGTTTATCACTGAGCCATTCTAGAATATTCAATGCATTGAAATGATAACTAAATAAAAAAAAAATCACTTAATTCAATAAATTTTTAAGAAGGTGCGGAAACTATTTCGTTTGAAACTCATAACTTGATGACTAGACTCTTAAAACAATAAAATGAGCATTAACAAAACAAAAAAAACACATATCTAATTATAATTCACTGTACTCACAAATCGCTACAACTTAATAAGATCTAAAAATAATTTGTACATTTGATATTAAAACAAAAAACAAACATGGCGCAGTTTAAATTTCATTACAACTGTTATCATCGTACAAAAATAATATGCATTACAGTAATCATATCACATTATAATTTTATACATATTATTTTCATTTCAATTCTACACCTGACTATACACGGAACACATTTACGAAACATTAAACATTTACGACGAATCGAAAACAAAACCCCCGGCCGACATTGCGAGTACAGTGAGCGTAACAGCTAAATATTTCCAAACTATAACTACTTAAACTTCTCTATCAGATGTAGTCCTACTACAGTGAAAATGCATATTCGCCGTCTCTCGCACAGAGAACAATCAAACAACTAATATATTGTCAAATATAAAAAAAAAACCGATAACTAGTAGAAAATTGACGTCCACTGAAAGAGCTTCGCAACCACGCCCACATATACCACGATACATAGATATGTTTGCGACAAAAGCTTATTAAAAATTTCAATAACAATTTCTGTCCTATTTACAATCGCTTAGGTACCTACCTAACGAACAACGTACATTAAGGGAATTCGGGCACAATGTAATCATGCTATAATAACGTGCTGGAACAAGTTTAGTATTGGTCGAACGTGTCGTCACCGCGCATCGCCAGTTCGTCTCCGGGCGAAGTTCAGTCAACGCTTGAGCAATCGTTGAATGACGATTAAACACTAAGAGGAATATAAAGAGGTGTAATTTGTTTTAATAAAAAAATAGTGTAATAAATCGTAAAAAAGACGCCGTGGCCGTTATACTAGCATGCAACATTAGCGATATAAATGCAATCTCGTGAAGTGAACACCATTTTATTTACACAGACCGGCCGGAGAGGCCCCACGTAGACAATAATAATTATGAAAAAAAAAATCCGCATTAAATTCGAAGTAAACTCTAATGATATTCCAGTACATATTCACAATACTTACGCAACGATCACTTAACGCTGTACACAAATCGTCGATAGACCGATCGATCATCGTTCTTTTTTAAAAAAAAAAAAATCTAAAATCTACAACGTACCTAACCCTTCGAATTAAAACATGAGTAAAACATTTAAAACCACAATGAACACTCGCACTAGTAAGTATTACAGGCTATCGGATAACGTTCAGATCGTACGCTGGGAATGTGACGAGTCGCTAGCGCTACACCGAGTCCTATATTCACTAACTCAGACTTGAAACGATACGAATTGTCATGAAGTATAGGGAGCCGCGCCGTCGCCGCGCGCCCGCGGCCGGGGCCCGTTGCCGGTGCTATACACAATTGACATCACATTAACATCTCTCAATTCACATATTATACCCCCTCAATAATTATCTTCCACTTATCACCTAGTCAATGGTTACTGCAGTTGTATATCGAATATAAACTTTATTTACTTGCAATAAACATTATTTAATGTGTCCGATTAAGCCAAATCATGGCTGTAGTTTTTTGACTTAAGTTTTAGAAGTAAACCGATATTTCAGTATTCAAGGTACAAGACTAGACCATAATAAATTACGTGCAATAAAAATTTAAATAAAATAAATTAACGGCTTAGGCGAATCGCTCACATTTTATGTCAGCCCATTATTAAGTAGTTTAAATTTGTATTTTATTAAAATAAGTAGTAATAAGATTCTTTAATTTGTTATGTACAAGTGTACATATAAAATATGCAGGATGCTTTTGTACAAAAAGTGTACAAGTGCTGCACAATTCTTGAAACATGCTTCCACTACAAAT
>DWPA01005770.1:0-11517 GCA_018251375.1 Calpodes ethlius
CATAACTTTTAGAAAATTAGGGGTGTGTGCAGGATTCGAAGTCACATCTCCAGGTTTGGGAAACCAATGTTTGAACCACTAGGCTATCACTGCTGACTGCTGAATTTTTCTATATATTTTTTAATCTTTTTGTAGTTCTAGTGAGCGTTGTATAGGTAGACAGTAAAATGAATATGATAAATATAACTAAATTAGAATTTTAATACCAGATATTACATTAAATACTATTAAAATATGTTTAGTATAATATATCTAATTTTGTGTGTTTTTAAATGTATTCTTAACTAAACTAAAGATAACCTTTAGGTACTTTGCCTTTTTGACAAGAAATCCATTACAAGCTTTTTCAGACAACTTAGCTATTTTTTGCATTTACTAGACTTGTATACTAGGTTTTATATGACAAAGATGATGTCTACGATTAATTAAATTTATTATTAAATTAACTACTCATGTTATAGTTTAAACTTGTAAATGTTTATTCTATTTATCATAAATTAAAGTTTATCAAGTAGTATGATATGCATTGTAAATCAATTTTATTTGATTTAGAATGTAGCTGATAGTGAAGATAAGAAATTATCAGAAAGCTGCAATAATTTATAATAGATACAATGAAGAAAGACGTTAGGTACTAGATGTTACTTGCAACTTTGTCTGCGTGTAAAAATAGAAGAGCAATAAAATGGTTATCAATTCCTTTTTATCATTGACTAGCTGTACCCTGTGTGTGTTGCTACGCCAACAACTAAAAGAAGCTAATGACAGTGGCGGCCACCCTTCGAAAATTGGTCATACCAACTGAGAAACCTTTGTTCGCTCATATACAACAAATTCTATAAAGGACATACAGACAAACATTCATTTTTATTTACACTTTATTCAATTTGGTTGAATTATATGTAATAATGTGACTTCCCTCAGAAATAAGATGTTTTTTGTTGTTAAAAGAAGCCTCTGGCACTTTTCATCTTCTCAACTATTTCCACATCAAAAGTGATACCATAACAACGCTCTCTGGCATCATGAAAGAATCCATCAAGATAATCAAAGAAACAAACACACTTTCGTATTTAAAATAATATGAATGTATTATTTATATACATAATATTTTATATTACAGAAATAGCTAGAGACTATATACATTCATTGGGACTGGGTACCATTATAGGCGGTATCATGTCTCCAGTACATGATGCGTACGGAAAGAAAGATTTGGTGGCTGCACACCACAGGTGAGGAAATATTACTTTATATTTTATTACTTGGGTAACACAACTACTGATCAAACTGTACAACAGTGGTTGCAAATGTAGAATATTTGATATTGTATTGTTTTTTAAATTTGTATGTGTTTGTATACATCGTCGTCCCAACCCATAACTGCCCCACTGCTGGGCTCGGGTCTCTTACAGTGTTAGGGCATAGGCCATAGTCCACCACGTCGGCCAAGTGCAGATTGGTAGACCATCATAGGTTATATATCATAATGTAATAAAAAAAAAATTCTAATGTAACCACACACAAGAAAAGACTTTAAGGAATTAATTCTCTCTTTAGGAAGGAATTAATAATCTCTTCTTTTCATGATCTCAATTACTGTAGTGTAAATCTGTGATGTAGAGATACACCTACAAGTCTGTTTCTAAAGTATTTCTTTATTGAAATAGATGCATAAATGTTATCATAAATGTCATGTTATTAAAACATTAACTAACCTAACCTTTACTGAGAACTTCAAGAATACCTTCTATATGTTACTATGCAGGAATGAATCTTTTTCCGTTCATCTGAAAAGTATCTTAGGGTCCAATCTTTGAATATAAATATGTCAAATTACATCTAAAACTGATTAATGGCGTTTGTGTGATGCTGGCACAGACAGAGAAAAGAATACAGAAAATAATTTCAGAGATTTTAATTTCAGATAACATTATTATGAGAGTTTATGTGTTGATTCAGTTTTTTAACGTCGTATTGTATGTATTTGGGCGCGGTATATACTTTTGGTTTTTAAACTTCTTACCCTGTAAATCAGGACTGGAACAGCGTGGAATAGTAAGCTCCAGGCTTTCTCAATCATAAGGACTCGCGTCCTGTAGTATGCAGTAAATAAGTCGAAACTAAAAGTATGTGACTTGAAAATTAAGTCAGTTAAAATTTTAACGAATGCCATGTGAGCTAAGTTTGACCTACTTCAGATTGGCTGCAATCCAAATTCGTTAAAAGAAAGTATAATTTATAGATATATTGTCTCAACGCGTCGCATTTTTCGTGTTCTTGGTAACTATATAAATTTATAATGACGTAGAATGCAGTCACTCCGTGTGAGTTAATAGGTCAAGGTTTTATAAAAACAAGCTTATCGCACCGTGTTTATGTTCGGCGTGTTTTTTGAATATCATGTCGCGTTATCATTATCTCTTGTCATTACATACTTAAAGAGAGAGACAGATAACGTGATGAATACTGGTATAGTCAAGTTGAAGTAATTACTTGAGTTTAAGTATTAACTTAACCAATAAGTTTGTAGAGTATACTAAATTTTCACTGAAGGTACTTACCTCATTCAAATTCTTAGCTCACAAAAAAATGTTGCTTAAGTAAAAACTTTAACTTCGTTACAGTCCAAAACTAACTAGCTATAGATATTAATTTAATAGTTTATGGCAGGTATAAGCGAAGTTGCCATAGAACATTTGTGAAAATTAAACTTTAAAAAATCCTTACAGAATGCGAATGCTATGCATAGGCAAGTTAGAAATGTTTATATTCAATACATGTAGGTAAAATCTTTGAAAACCCAATGGGGGGGGAGGGTTCCCTTACCCCTTAAAAACAATAAACTCACGCAGAAGAATATTCGATGTAGATAAAGTTTACAAGGAAAAGAAAAAACGACATCAAAATTTTATGTACAATACAAATACAATTATCAAAGAAAATAGAACATTAAAAAATACAATGAAGAATCACCCTTACACTTATTGAATTACGGTCGAATATTGACTGTCATTATTGTCATTATCGGGTCATTTGCAATTATATAATTCATCTTTGAGAATATGTTGGTCTAGTCATAAAATTGTTAGTTCAACCAAATCAGTCTTTGGACAAGTCGACTTCCTCGTCATAATTTTTAATGTCATACAATTCGCACCAACTCATATCACGATATTCACTTTGGTCAATCAATCAATGTTAACATTATAGATTTATTACCCTTATACTTTGACCTTATTACTCACTATTTTTCGTCACGATGAATGCTAGGGTATAAGTTATCAATTGGAGACTTTAAGTACTTGCCCTCTCACTGTTAAGGATAAGGTGAGATTGAGGGTAAAAAATTATAAGAGTTAAGACTTCAGGTCATCTCGTCGTGGTGTTTTGCTATACCACCAACTTCCTGGTACATTCTTTTGTAGATCTCGATTTGACTTTGAATTTATCTGATAGAAGATGCTCGTAAGCCTTATTTCAAAATCTTATTAAATTGAACGTATGTGATCGGTGTTCTCTCCTGTATATAATGTGGGAGTTTTCAAAAGGAGAGTGAATAGGCTCTTTATAAGTTAGTGCTCACAATATCATAGACTACATCGCCAGTTACCAGGTGGGATAGAAGTTAAGCACTGACTTATATTATGTAAAAAAAATGTGAGTAATGTAGAAAAGCTAGTAATTTTCCCGCTTCCTCACTCGGTCGTCTACATGTTACTAATACTTTGGTTCATTTAACATCGGATGACACATCTGCACTTGTCAGGTGTTTATAGTCAATGACCATTTAACATCAAGTGAATCATTTGCTCCTAATATGTATTTACAGGCAATGACCGCGTAACATCAGATGACTGTTCTACACTTGCCAGATATTTGCTGGAAATGACAACGTAACATCTAATGACTGGTTTACACTTGCCAGGTATTTGTAGGAAATGATTACCTAACATAAGTTAACTCCTCTGCACTTGTCGGGCATTTACATAAAGAAAAAGTTATAACCAGCCAACAGATCAACAGCAGTTATGCAAATAATAACGACAACACAATCTAATCTGCATATCGGATTGTCTCGAAACAATGGCGTATATAAAATTGGAACAAAACCCTTTCTTATCTGTACTTACTCGACATCGACGAAATCTAAAATGTCGCAAGCAAGGCCGTGTGAATCCGAGTCGTTGGCTAACAAAAAAAAATCGTCAAGATCGTAACTGATAAAAATTGAATGGTTCCGTAATTAATGTCCATAAAAATCGTACAGAAGATGATATTTGAGTTAAATAAAAGCAATTGTAACGAGATTATTAGACAAATGTGGATTGACAGTGTTCCTGCAGTTGAGAATACTTTGGAAAACTCCGTATGCAAATTTTCCTCGAGATATTTTCCTTGCAAAAATCTAAATTGAATTACCCAGGAAGAAATCATTGTACAGTCAAATAAGTACATTTTTATTGATTTGTTTCCTTTATCTATAATATATATTTTTGTAATATACTAAAATAGTAATGATATAATAACATATAGTTATAGGAATATGCTGATTTTAAATTAGTATATATAGCATTGTAACGGTAAATAAATGCTTCATAGATTTGATCCTTCACAAATGCTTGGATTAATACAAGGTTAAGTTAATACTTGTAGTGTTACCTATTGTTATTCTAACTCATTATTTATACAGAATGATCTATGAGATAAAATTATTGTGTTATTATTGAATGAATTATTAATATGATATTTAAAGATATCATTGTGGTGCCATTTTGTTGACCACGGGTGTTTTAAGTAAGGTGTGTAAGTGATAATATTTTTGAAGCGTATTTTTAATGACTTAACTAAATTAATCCCATTGGACTTTAGGATAAATATCTAAAAACAAAATTGTATATGTGAATAAAGTTAGTTAATCAAATTATTCAGAAATTATACGATAATTTCCAACGTATTTAATACATTGGGTTCATTTAATGCATCGATTAATTAATCCAAGTTTTATTTAAGCATCGATTTAGTAACTATGAGTTAACTTAGATCACCGTATCTCCCACGGAACCCTAACACCGACCAATATTTCTCCGTGCTCTTATTAAGAGACGGATCGGTCATTTATAAAATTGTCTGGCTTTAGGCAATCGCTGGACAGTTATGAAACGCATTGCCCCATTGTCGGTAATTGTAACGTCATTTTTTCTTTAACTCGCAATCACACATGCGACCTTTCTAAAACTTTACCGTTTTAAACATACGATGACAGTAAATTATGGACATTTGTGTAACGTGTAAAGGTTTTTAATGGCAACATGCGATATATTTAGAGTGTGCTTTATTTCTTTCATATTCACAAACAATAATATGAGACATCACAGTGAAGAAGAAAGAAGTTAAGATATACACACAGGAGACATTAAATTCTTTCTTTCTATTTTTAATTATTGGTTAGCAACATATTCACTATGATGGTATTCACCATATAATTTGCCATCAGGTAATTCTTTGTCTCTAAAATATATACTTCCCGTCGAAAAATGGAACCGAATGAAGCTAACAAGCGATCTCTGGATCTTTGGATACTTGAAAACTATCGGTAATTATCATATTAATTTAATTGGACTGAACGTTAGACAAGATAAAAAGTGGGGCAAGTACATTAAAATGTACTACATTATGATTATGATTAGTATATTTTATTTATTTTCCTAAAACAATTTAATTTTTGTTAACTTCCAAAATTCAGAAGGGAAGTAAGGAAGTCGGACCTGATTGTTATTAGAAAGCAGTCGTTAAGATACGTCGAAGATTTACCGACAATTGTATTTACCACTAATCGTTCCACCAGCACAAGAGTACGGTCAATCTCTATGTCTCCTTAACCAGTCCAGCGGTATGTATAAATCATAGATTAGAAACAATTCTACGGCAATAAATACAGTTGTAAATGTGCAGGTTACGTTGATGATTAAATTTATTGAGTTTGTTTAGAGGTTTTATTTTGTTCAGTTTATGAGTCTCACTTCAATCGCAACTCTTTGTTTATTCGCCCATTACTAAATAAATTTTATCGTTTCATTTTACGTTCAAGTCATACAGGATTTTATGGTTATTTTTATTGTATCGAATGCATGTCTTTTGAGTCAACCGAGAATTTGATGAAACGGAACGCGAGATATGTGACTCATGAGCTGATCACATTCCAAATTTAAATAACAGGTGACCGAATGAAAGATTGGTTTGGTCGATAAACAGATATTAAATCGACTTCTGTATTATGTTACTGAACAATTATCGGTTTTAAAGTCAGTAGCAATTCCATTGATAGTTTTTCATTGTGATGCTGTGCAAATACTTTGGCTACGCGGTAATGTATGTGTTTGTATTTTGTATCATTCAAGATTGAAACAAGATTGTATAAAGACAGAAATTATCTTGATAACAATTACAACTGATGTAGAATTAATTTATGATCGTATTGTCTTATAATAGCAGAGCTTTAGTTAAAGCGTCAATTGATTTAATACACGTAAGCTTGTCTACTTTAGTATTTTAGGTACTCATTTATATGATAATAATTATTACACGCTACTAATTTGTGCATCGCTTATTATGAGCCACCTAACGCTGGTTTACCTTTTAAAAGCTTTTATTTAACTTTCAATGTTTGTTAGTACATTTGTTCGGGGTAAATTTGAACTACTTCATCTTTTCCTATGTAGTTAAAATTTGACATGATTTTGGTTTCTATGGTAACACTTGTCATAAAAATGACAAGTAAGATGTGGTACTTGACTTAGGGTTGGTCTAGTTGAGGAAAGTCCTGAAATAGTGAATAGCACAATAACAATATTATTTGAAGTATAAAATGCCTAACTATCGCAGTAGGACAGGTATGGGTTGTGATGATGATGATGATGAATACGTATTTTTAGTTTTATAAACCATTAATTTATGACATTTATAATTTGAAATTTCTTTAATTTTCCTTAGTCCATGGATATATGAGCGGTTTTTATTAATAATAAATAAATGCTGGACTACAATCTTATCTGACGCTGGTGGCAATATAGATTTGGTTAGATAGCGCTCTAACTTGAAGAGCCATATTATATTCATCCATCCATCCATACATCAGCTTTTGAAGATCTGAAGCTGAACATAGGTCTTCTTTAATTTTCACTATTCAGTCCGATCCTGAGCCTTCCGAATCAAACAGATGTCCGCTGTCTTCTTAAGTATTTGTAGCAGTTAAACATTTATTCATTGTTTAACTCTTACCTTAAAAATAATCTAGTTCCTTCATTGATTCTATAAAAGATTTTTTACAATTTAAAGTAAATTTGAAAAAAAACTTTTTTTTTTTATTTTTTGACTGACAATGCAACTGTGGTACATTCGATGTTGGTAACATTTATGAGCGAAGACAATTAATATTGCTTCAAATATATTCAGCAATTATGCCATATTTTTTATATAAGAGTCTAAACCGAGAAATTATTTTTTCCCAATACCATCTCACGTCTTCATATTCAACTCGACACGACCACAACGCAACATGCTAATATCAGCTGATTGTAATAGAATTACGAAACCTCTAATGTTCTAATCGCCTCAATCTTGAGAAGCAAAATCATCAAACGTGTGCAGGAACCCGGTATAAAGCAATGGATTCGCAATGTCGTACGCCGGGTATTATTTATCATCTTGTGAGGAAATTAAATTTGGTCGGGTTATCTGAACAGTGGGAAGAATGAAGATATAAAGCGATGGAAAGGACTTACAATTACTTACTGAAGTTTAAGTAATCGTAGAGTATTTAAAAAATTAACAGTTTTTACTATTGTTCCAATTCTTAGATATTGACTAAAAGGAGTGGCTTAAGTAAATACTTAAGCTTAAGTAATTACTTTAACTTGCCTATAGATTCAAGTGTTAGTGTGAAGTATTAACAATGTAGGTGATGTTATTACAGCACAATTTACTGTTGAATGTTTCTTCTTTACCTAAGCAAGGTAATTAGTTTCTAATATGTAGATAATTTCATCAAATAACAAACTGTGTTCTTGGCCAAAATAAAAAGAGAAAAAGAAATATTAGCCAATATAGAGGGAGACAAAAAATCTTGCTGGACTGCTCTTGATTTGATATTCTAGGTAAGAAAAAAAATCTGAAAAAAACCTCCATCTAATTTTGTTTTGGTTAATTCTGTAGATTGATTTAGCTTCTATTTTCTTTTTACTATTCTATGTCATAATTATTAAGTAGTAGGAACATAAATTAAGTATATTGACATGGAAAATACAACCATAATGATCCTTCTTACATTAGGAACATCCTCGTAGATTTATCATCAAAAATCGCGTTTCTAACCATGTCTCTTCCAGCCAGCTATATCCGTACCGGAATCCTTTAGAAAGTGGTCATCGGTCCAAGTTAGAAAATTACTTACATGCCAAAGCAATTTCCATAAACCGCAAGGGAGTATGGGCAGCAAATAAACAGTGAACTCTTTTGTGCCGCTCCACGCCGCCGCCATACCGCTGCAATACCGCCTCACCGCCACAAGATTGCAGCGAGACATTGTCTTGGGTGATCGACAAAGCTTCCGCCTTGAGTCGCTTGTGTATTAAAAAAATGCCTACACAACATTCCTTGTTAAGATGTGGACACAAGGTGACGTATACAGCTATATGAGACAAGCGAACCATCATAATTATATAATAATAAATGCCCTCGTCGGGATCGAACCTGTTACTCGATAGTCATAGTCATTCCCAATCAGGTTCCAGAGTACTCTACTTATATGTATATAAAAATCTTTTACGTCAGTAAATATCCGTTATACTTCCTAAACCTAATAATAATTCGCGAATAAACGATGTCTTTTAACTTAATTAATGTCACCATACCTAGTAATAAGATACAGAAACATATTACTTCAAAAACATAATATTGTAAGTTTGTATATATGATTCTATAAATAAGTACTAAATAGGTGCATAACATAACTTCAGATGTGTAAAATGATATTATGGAAGTATTACAAAGTAAAAACTCTAAGGCAAATATAGTTTTCAAAGTACAATGTTTATAATAACGGAAAACACGATAACAATAATTATTGGAGCATAAAAGCTTCCATATAACTTGAGCCTCTGCTCGTGATGCTCTTTGATGAACCATCAACGGAGGCAAAGGCGACACGTTCCTTCTGTTGAATCAGTTTTACCACCCAGTTCAGCACTGATGGTATAAAAGACGATAGCCATTTATACCTACTATTTACATGCGTTTTAGATGCAAAGTCAGAGTCTATAGCAAATCAGTTAGATAACCCACGAAGTGCAATAGTTACCAAATCGGACTGCTATTCAAAGAGTCCTGGGTTCAATTGCCAGTGAGGCATAAATGTAAGTGATGACTTCAAATTTTTTTTCTCGGTTTGCGTATGTGTGTGTATTGTTCATGACACACACAAAACGGAAAAACAGGGAATTCTTTGAATTTGAGCTTTGGGTGTAGAGGATATTATTAATACGATGGGCAATGGATCGGAGACGTCTTCAGTATTTCTGTTACTGTAAAGGTAATCCTTCATTTATTGACGAGTTGCAGACATGTTTTAAGTGCATTTGTTGACTATTTACATAAAAAACTCATTGAACTCAAACTCGTTTTACGTCAAATATTATCGATGAAAATATGAAACGTGTTTTCGATTACAGCCAAGTATAATTGCGATTCTGATCCCTGTATAATCGGGTCCATCGACAATATTATACAGCTTATCGAGTCATAACACTCAAGTGTGTCGGCAAGCATTTGTCACTCACGGGCAGTGATAATGTATCGATATATCGATATAATCACAGACGAAAGTGGACGCCAGTGTGTTGGTTCCCAGCGGATTTTTTTATTATCCTTACATTACACGATAACGCAAGACATAATCTTTATTGTCTGTTATTAAGGATCAAAGTCGAATGATATATGCGTCGTGGTGATAAAGGTAAATCAGAGTATTCGATACCCAATCCATCATCTAAAGTTATGAGTTTGTTGTTGATGAATTGATTGAAGTCTTATTCATTTTATTTAACAATTTTATGTACATAGTTCGTAATACTTACTGTACTTACTGTTCAACTGTGTACAAAAGATGTGACTAGCCCCGTAGCCTAGTTGGTAGTGACCCTGCCTGCGAAGCGATGGGTTCTGAGTTCGATTCCCGGCCGGGGCAGATATTTATGTGACAGATAAATATTTGTTCACGGGTCATAGGTATTAGTGACGTATTATTTGTGTTGTCCATGCCTCCCGCGACACAGGGAATCCTACTGCGAGGGTATGCGTATGTTAGCGTTATTTATTTACTTGTAATGCATTTATTAGGTTTAAACTGTCTTTACACAGTAAGATTTATTTATTTAAAGTTTTTTTTAATTTAGTCTATCTTTGGACTAAGTAGAGATCAACGGCATTTAAACAAAATGATGTAAATAAGAACTTTTACTAAATAAAAAGGTGACAGACTAACAAACATACAGCCTGAACTCGCGCACATGGGCGTTCTGAAACCGAATGCAGTGAGGATTGCCACCATTGGATATTGTTAACCTACGCCCCGTGTGGTGCCGGGTCCACTTATGCAGAAGTATGTAAAAGGTGATGTTATACAAAAGGCGACTAATATGATATTACACGGGGTCCACGAAAAAATAAAATTAACGGCTCAAGAAATACCAATAGGGGACCACAAGTATCTGATTTTAACAGACTGTGACCTTAGTTTTAGTTTTCCA
Organism: Calpodes ethlius; assembly: GCA_018251375.1. Lineage (NCBI taxonomy): Eukaryota > Metazoa > Arthropoda > Insecta > Lepidoptera > Hesperiidae > Calpodes > Calpodes ethlius. Next base: position 10,806 of record DWPA01005770.1, read on the forward strand.
TAAATTGATTTAGTTTTCCGTAATTGTTTTTATAACAGAAGACATATTTATACTCACACAAATTATAACACTTCCTCTGAAATAATACACTTTATAGACGGAGCTTCACTACTCAAAAAACTTTGGGAACCTCAAATTTCTTACCTTGTATTTGTCACATAATACATAATTATATTGAACTTTAAACATAAAACTGTAAACATACAGTTGCAAAAACTGAGCAAGAAACACAGTTAAGTATCTCCACCCTTAATAAGTTACAATGTGTGATTGATCAGCTGTTCGCAGTGCAACACGACAGTTAATAAATCGCACCCCACGGAAACCTTGGCGTGCTCCGAGCCACAGGCGATTACCAACCGAATTATTTAATGTAACTAGTCAATAAACAAATAGATGGGTAACCTGATGATGAGCTGTCACCAAGTCCCATGGAACACTGAAGCATCACAAACGTTGCCGAAGTAAAAGGTTTGTAAAATATGTATTTTAAGATAAATAACATTTGTTACTTAGTAGGTAGTTAGTATTCGGGTATTCGCTGGATTCAGAAGGCTCAGGACCGGTCTGAGTGTCGCAAATTAGGGGAGGCCTATGTCCAACAGTGGACTCTCTTAAAGGATATGATAGATAGATAGGTAGTTAGTATGTTTGTTTGACTAAAATCTTGCAACCTGAATTAAAAGTACTTCCTCTTATCCTACGAAATTGA
>DWPA01005771.1:0-11517 GCA_018251375.1 Calpodes ethlius
ATGGTAAGTGGAGATGTAGTCTAAGATGTAGTACGCACTAACTTATAAAGAGCCTATTCACTCTCCTTTTGAAGACTAATACAGTGGAGTGCTCCCTGTTATCAAGTAGCTTAAACAACCCATATTATAATTAACGAACATGTCAATTGTCATTTTAAACTGTTCGCGGAAACCCCGCGAGCGAACCTACACTGTATTATCCAAATATATCCCATTTATAAGCAATTAAGCTCGCCATTTGTACCCGATATTGTATGGTGGTCGATAAAGGTTACATAAATAAATAAATATGCACTGAACAGTTCACTTACATTAATACAAGTATAATTAACAATAATATAAACATGTATCTTTTTTCTCCTGCTGTACATTGCGCGCGTTGCTACGCCAATAACACTAAAATAAGAATTAAGCAAAGACATTAACATTTATTCAATTAATTTTGAATAATTTTATTGGTTTTATTCATTTCGGAAAAGATGTGACAGTGGCGCCATCTGACGAAAATTTGTCGTAGCAAATCAAAAACATCGTGGGCACAACGACTTTCCTAAAAATCATCACATGATCAAATTCATAGGTTATTATTCTAAGATGAACATACAGACAAATAATTATTTATATATACATTATATAGTATGGTTTATGATTTTCAGCGCATACGTATTTAATAGCTTAATACTGAATGTGGTGTCTGCATCTAGTGGGGGTGACGTGTAAAGTAATGATGAAATGAGGCCCGCAATGTACTGTCGAGTTTATTTACTTGTTAACATTAACGTTGTTAACGCGAGAACATTCATATAATTTATGGATCATTTCTTGTATAACTAACTACACGTAGATAAGTTTCTGACCGTACACGATCCATATTTCATACAAATTATATTCAGGGTGGTTGCGCGGGGAGCGGGGCGTGGAGGGGGCTGTAGTGGGAAATACGAAACACGTGGGGGTGGGGGTGAGTGCGCCACCTCCAAGATGGTAATTGCTTTTCTCTAGAATAGACCGCTTATATGAAGTTATGGCCTTATAACTCTCACTTTGAGACGGGCGTGGTTTGAGCTTGTTTAATTACATTTTGTTCCGCGAAACAGGTGATTCTAACTCTGACGTTAAATAATACATTGTATTAAATATTCTTGCGTATTATTACGTAGATATTCTATCCCTCTCGTCGATATTCTGTAACATATGTGGAGATCTATAATAAGATTTGAGTCGTAATCATTTAAACAAATCCCTTAATTAATGGCGTATTTCAATTATACACGTATATGAATAATATATATAGAATAATAACTGCATAATAAATATTAATATCTGAGTAAAAAATTGCGTCGCTTTTTCCCATAGCGAAAACATTGATGTATGTAGTACATATTTACAGAACGGGCCAGAAGATGTAAAACAATTGATCATACTTATGTTAATTATGATAATTAAGTCTAACGTATTAAATTATCATTATAAATACATAACCTGTGCCCGCATTCAGTAGACTACTTAGTGTAACTTAGTTGTAGTACATATTATATCTTTATATAACATAATATATCTAGTATAAAAGATAATGATATTGAACAAAAATATAAGATAAAAGAAATTTAATATGCGGGTGTGCGGTTGTATTTTTTTTATGATGATTAATTCGTTATAGGCACGATGGGGCGTTTTTAAGTTGTATATTTAAATTGCTGATTTTGTTTTTTTTTACAGAGTAGGAATGTGAAGTTCCTCCTATTGTATTTTCCTTCTTTATCTATGTGTATATCTACGATTATTTCTCTTCATGAATTTGATTTTAGTAGTATGTTGCCAAGTAAACATTTAAATATTTTTGGAAATTAACTGGTTTTAAAAAAAAACATCTAATATTTGTAAAAAAATAAAATCCCAACGTTTTAGTTACATAAAAAAATTGTGGCATTTATTAATTCGATTACAATTTGATTGTTTCGTTTTTAACTTTTTTTTTAATCCGAACAAATTTAAAAGTTTGAAGAAGCTAAAAGTCCGGATAATTTTCAATCCAAGTTGTAAGAACCTCCACGAATTCTATATAAACTTTATGCCTGCTGCAATAAGGCCAGAGAAAATGTTATGTTCCCTTTCAGTGCTCGGGATAATCAATAAATTTAGGCTTAGGTTCAATAGTAAATGAAACGAAACTTGATTCGTATTATAACATTTTAAATAAAATTGGTCGTAGCTCTTCTCGCGCAAATAGTCTAAAGATAATGTGAGTTTCGATAAACAATTAATTTAAAATATTATTCACGTACATAGTATGCTGTAAAAATTATCACGTTCAATATATAAAGCATTACGAAAATTCTAGATAAATATTGTATTGTGATAACTTTGCAATAAAAATTAAATTTATATCTGCTGTATGATAAGTTATTTTTGTTTGGTGCTTTTTATTACAGTCATGACGCACTGGTTGGGTATTTAATTTATTTTGATGAGTTTTTAGTTAAACACTCGGTCATGTATGAAATTGTTACCGGTACAAGGTAACGTCGTGTTGAAAAAATTACACGTTACTTAATTTCAGATTACGTGTCATTATTATTCAAGATGTTAAAGATATTGCGTGTTTTTGCCACGGCTTGATAAACCATGCTCATTTTTTATTTTTATATTTAAATATTTTTTGTGCGTATCTTAGTGATCTGTAAATAAATCGATTGAAATCATATTCTGCAATATTTTTTGTCGATTTTTCAAATGATTATGTATATCCTATCGATGTGGTAGATAGCACTGATAGTAAAATTATTTCTATCTAAATATTTTTTTTATAATATCTAAAAACTTTTTTTTTTTACTTTTAGTTTGAAAAAGAAACCTTATATTAAATATTCATAATCGTTCTAACATTTTTACTTGCCAATAATATTACTTGTAGTATGCGCAATATTATGGATTTTTTACATCGGGATTTATAGTTCTACTAGATGATGTCAATTTCATTATATCTTTGCCAGGCAACACTTTATTGTTAAACACTTCATTTAATTTAACCGAAATATATATCGTTAAGGATCTTTCCACAAACATGATATGTTCTTTTACGGAAAAGAGTAGACTTTAGTACTCGTCGTTCTCCCAACTATCTCGAAACCAAAAATCATACCATAGTGACGGTCCGTCGTGCCGTGAAAGAAAGATAAACAAAAAACACACTTTCGTATGTTCATATCGATATACTTGAAGAAAACACTCGCAACGTTCGCGTGTTAAATTAAATAGTATTTAGTAACGTAGATTGTCTTTTTGTTGACACACGTGACAGATGGCGTTGTGCTGGTGATAGCCTGGTAGGTTAGGTGCCAAGCACCGACCGTCTCCGACGACGGACTTGGTATGCATTTTGTAAATAGGAGTGTGTAACACGCTATTACTTGTATAATTTAGCTTTTTTTTACAATTTTTGATACAATATAATATTATTATGTAAGAATTATTTTTATTGAAAAATTTTAAAATATTTGCAAATGTATTGGGAATTTTATATGACAATGACTATTAATGATAATTAAAATGAGACCACAACATTTGTGCGTAGAAATATGGGTACATGTATCTTTAAAAGTTTCATAATGTTTAGAACTATACATAAAGATTATATAAGCAATATTATTATAACAAAAATAATGTTATTACTAGTATTGCCATTTTTATATAATGCCTAACTGTCTAGACACCTAGTGTGCTAGAGTCGGTCGCCAAACGACCGGTCGTACTCGTCATGTTCCGGTTGACAGCTTGACAGCTACAGTAACTATTTCTTCTCTCTTCTTTCTTAGTCACCAACACATCGGTGCTTTTCTTTTGGTGCTGCTAAGGTCTATATTAGGTTGTTCGTCTGCTCATTTGTCAGTCATTTACATAAAATAAAAATACCACTCTAACATTCTATCTATCCATAGCTCACATTAAATTACCATACATGTGTCAAAAAATAATACATTATATTGTTATCTAATTTACCAGAGATTGTGTTGAGGTTACCAGAGATTACTGTAAGCGGTTGTTAGTAGCCTTGACTAAAACACAGTACTCTTCCCAGATCCACATGTACCAGCAGTCGATGATGCGTGCGGAGGAGATCCGCAGGCGGCGTCGCGAGGACACACCCAACACGCACACCGCCGTCAACAACATCCTGGCGGCGGCCGCCCGCGAGATGGAGGAGGCTCGTCGGAACAGTGAGCGGTCCATCGCTAGTATACAGACTGAGTTGGATGGTAAGTACCGTAAGCAATTTTCAATCCTCTCGACTTTACTCTTGTGATGGGATCTGTTGGACAGGGAAATGTTTGGTAGGGGACTGTTGGGGAGGGAACTGTTGTTTTGGGTACTACTAAGTGTCCCAAAGACGCATTTAGAAAATATGCCTGAATTGTTCTAATATTTATAATATTACATTATAACATGAGGGCTGAAACATTAATTTATGTACTTTGTTATTTAAATTATGATGAGCAATGTATTGAACGGTAAAAGGTACAAACTTAGTTAAAGTTTGTTCATTATTGACTATATTTTATAAACTTTCAATGTATACGGCACGAGTACTGCTTTAATTAAGTTAGTGCGGTTCACCACTCAGGACTACATCGCAACATAACGTGGATGGTATTTTACGCAAACATTAACTTTGATAATTGGAAAAGGGTTAAGAACTTGTACAGAGTCAATGAACGCGGAAAATTGTTAGTTGTGGATTGTTCGGATGGTTATACACGTTCGAACGTTCGAATAATTTATAAATGAAATAAACGCTTTCACACTCTCACCCTCACAATAGGATTCCTCATATCAGTGATGAACAGCATAAAAATCATAAGTATTTTTTAAAATGATGATCTTGTGACGGATGGTGCAAGTACTTCTACGGTCTCAGAACAAATCGACGACCCCGATTAATAATCCCCTATTCGCAAAATCTATTTTTTACAGTACAAAAAAAACGTTCTATGTTGATATTTCCATTACTATTTTTACTATCTTTCTTATTTGTATACTAAATTAAAGTATAATTTTGTGTATTTTTTTGAATATATTTAAACCTTTTGAATGTTTCTAGTAATATCTCGGTCTGATTACGAGAAATTTGTACTAAATTGTTTTTTCCGTAAAGTTAAGTACTCGGTCGAACTGTTATTAGATAATACATAATTATTCGTGTTATTTTATTAAAGTTACTTAAACAGTAAACACAAGTTACGGTGTTATTCGTTACCTTATTTGAAGCAGTATTTTTACATAATTACCTTTTACTGGATTGTTCGTGTTAATTCATTATAATGATGAAGTTAACAAGTTTAATTACGGCGATTTTCTGATAAATTTGATTATGTGGTTTAGTTGTAAGCATGCAATACTGTACATAAAATTTGAATAATGTACATTAATATATTGTAACTGTACTATTTGCGTATAAGAAAACAGATACATTTCCACGGGATAAAAACGTACAATTTAAATCTTTGCAAATAGTATTAACTAGGAAAAATAGAAAAAAAATACATTACTATAATAAATAATAGTAATAAGACGTCCTGAATCCGAATTATAACATATCCGCCACAACATGGTCCACTCGATGATGGCTTGTTGCTGGCATGCTTGCCTCACGTGAACCGCACGATGACAGCGCGGGATTTAGGCGCGGGCGGTGCAGCGCTCCTCGTGTAAAACGCTTGTAGGCTGCTCGGAAATTCGTTGACAACGCGAGGTCCACTCGTTGATCACGCAAGGTTCACTCGTTAAAAACCTAAACATCGTAATAATACATATTAGGCGTCAATATTTGTCGTGTCGTGGTTCTTATATAAAAAAATATAAGCGTTGGATTTAACACCACTTTAAACATACATATATGTAACGGGTAAAAACCCAATTGGTAACAATATTGTTTACATGAAGCACGATTCAATTACGAGAACTAAAGTAATATGTTGAAAGACATTACTTTTTCTAATAATTTACTTAGTATTTGAGATGAGCCGTTGCGTTGGTTCGAAATTGAGCTTTCGGCTCGTATTTTATAACCTAAGTTGGAATGAATCCATGAGTATGTGAAAATACTTGTTTTATAATGTATTATAATGTATCCAGATATTATTTTGGTGTACAATGAAGAGGATATTACTGTTTTTGCAGCTTTAAAATTTGTGTGTGTATCCGATATTAAAGTACAATAACTTGTATTTACATCGAATGAAGGTCTATTTTACAATGCTTGTATTACGTCTACAAGATAATGAACATAAGGAACAAATATTTTAATTTCAGTATAATAGATAGAGTTCTATAACTTTTGTAATTGTTGTAGGTATACGATTTTTTAATATGTTTAGGTTTCGAAAACACTCACGAGCCTGCTAAGGAAATATTTGAATGAGACTCTAAAACTTTGAAGTATACTATTAAATTATTGATTGATTTAAATTAATGAGTTCACTGATGAATCACAGAATATATGTGAGGTGCACAAATGCTATAATTTATAAGGCTTTTTCGGGTTTTGTAACTAACGTATCGATGTGAAACTATTTCTCGAATATTAACAAAAATCAGCTATATTTTTCAATTGTGCTCTTTAAGGTTTTACAATATAGTAAACAATTGAAAAATACGAGTACAGACGTAATGTGACGATTTTAGGTGTTGATTATTCAATTGTTATGTCGGTTACAATTAAATTTTTATAGCTTTATTTTAACTTTGACACTAACTATTTGTAATATCAGGATAATTGAAAATAGAACTTATCATATAGTTTTCACGTGGTTTATTTGTCCACTAGTCGTATCCGATAATTCTCTCTAATATTCCGAGACTCATATGATGACGTCATCTGACTACGACAACTATGACGATATAAAACGATTCGATACACCATGTCAGTCGCAGGTAACATGATATCGTACGTACGTATCGTCAACCCATAGAAATGGAATCGACGCTTGGTTTTTACACTTCACTACTGTTACAGCTTTCTGCCATACTTGTCATATCTTTTCACGTAGAATGTTATCAGCCTTGTTAAAATAAATCTACTGTTTTTACCTAAACTTATAATAGCGGGAGATTGAAGATTCGTACACACATACATACGTTCATTCGTAAACAAGTGTCAAAATAATATTCGCTTAAAGAATATTTCCTTCAATGCGACATACTCAGTAATGCGATTAATGTTTGAATTATTTTTATTGCATCCTAAATTAACGCAATCACAACATAAATATTAACTAAAGATTTAATTTCAAATTGATCTACGACACGGTTAGGAATGCTCCTTAATTCCAGTAAAAAAATACTCAATCACGTGGCTTTAGAGATAAAATATTTTAAATTCCAGCGGTAGACGCATTTGAAATGTTGCAATTTAAATTTTCGAGCTCATGACATGACTAGTAAATACATCATACATCTTGGCTAATACTTTATTTTTAGCCTGCAAATATCTTATGAGTCAAATCAGAGCAAAAGCGAATGAGATGGTCAGAGTATCACCACTTGTTATTAAATTACAGCTTTTGCTAGCGACGTGTTCGAGCCCGTGTTTTTGTCACTTGTCCCTTGGATGTTACGGGATTTGGAATGTTCACGTCAGTAAAAGGGTTTGGTCGACCGTCTTCCATTTCAAGATTTCCGATGAAGTTTATTTTTTGATTTGGAAATCGAAGGGGAATATTATCTTTCGTATTATTTTTTTTACAGTCAACATTTGTTTTTGGGCATTAGCATCTCACAGATGATCTATGTGTTAATAATTATTTCTTTAATAATTGTTTTAATATTCATTTCGTTAGATTAAAAATATAATATATTTGCGTTATGTTTCGAAATTATGTTTTTAATGTGTTTCGTGTTTATTAATATTTTTTGACTACTTAATTTACTTTTCCATGTGAATTGTTTTTGGATTCCATTTATTGAAGGATTTATTTCTGTCGTATATTTGAATTTTTATAATGCATAAAACATATCCGTTTGAATTGATTCGTAAATCGTATTCCATATTTATTAAGGCATAGGCATTGATTGAATGAAACACTATAGGATTTTATTTTTAATACAATGTAAGGAACTTTTAAAGTCAATTAAAAATATATCGAAATGTAAATAAACTTTGTACCGTGTTATTTTTTTTTTAATTTTCATAAATGTTTTCGTTTAATAAAAATGTACATTTACGTCATAACGTATCATACGTACCTATACGAATTTTTAATCATTTTTTATAATTGACGCGGATGTAGGTGTAATTTTTTGAAAATAGTCTTCATGTTATAAATATAATACAATAAGTATTTAATTCACAGCAACCTACTCGACGAATTTTTGTTCGTCTATGTGTTTATGTATTTTATATATACACATAAAATTTTTGATCAATCTCAAAAAATATCGTTATGTTAATTTGTCTCAATCCGTTTTTTTATTGCTACTTTTTTTCAGGACATTATTCTAAAAGCGTACTTGTAAGTGTTCTCTGTGGCTACTCTTCATTAAGTCTCGATCGACTTAAAAACAAAAATCTCATGTCATATTTCTTTCCAGCGAGTTCGTCATCCACCGTGGAAGTGAAACGCGAGCCTGAGGAAGACCGCCCCAAGAAGCGGATGTCCATTATGTCTCCAGAAGACGACAAGCTGAGGGTAAAGAAGAAAGCCATGACTGTACGCTTCCAAGAGGACAATAAGACTGACGATCGCCCAAACAAGATTACTTCTCCGGGTATGTACTTTTCTGTTTATTTAAAGTTTTGGAAGAAATGTGTTTTTCTCTTTACAAATGACAACACATTTGTGTTGAATTTTGTATACAGCATCTTTATACTTTAGTTGCAACAATATTGAGACGTTCTCTTAATGTTTATATGTGTAAAAGCGACGCGACTAAATAATGCACAACGACGTGTGCGGCCGTAAGTGTATATATTAATATGTGAAGAAAAAACCTTGGTACCCTCTTTGAAGCTTGAAATTTACTACAGTTAAAGTTTACATCGCGAAGTCCGGTAAACTAATAGGACTAACATGAAAATAAAATTAATAACAAAACTAAAATATTAGAAATGTGAAGTAACCCCTTTAACTTATTGAAATTAGGTCGAATTTCGAATACAGATCAAATTCGTACGAAAAATTACTAGTTGTAAATTTCACGTGGGTCAAAATGTTGTATGTCGCAGATACATTATTCTAATATGTTGCTGTTACGTTGCTGTGGCACGTGAGAGCACACTTGTACTCTATTTCTATACGATGCCACAATATCTTATGTTATTTACATGTTACCTGTTGAAAACTTTTTTCAATATATTCTATAGGTACTATACATATTTGTTGATTGGGTGTTGCCAAGTTTCATAATCATCATCATCATTACAACCCATAACACTCCCGCTGCTGGGTTCGATTCTTCTTTTGCAATCGGAGGGTCATAGGTCACCACGCTGACTAAGTGCGGATAGCCAGACTTCAAACACTTTTGAGAGCATTAAGGAGAACTCTGAGGTGTGAAGGTTTCCTCACGACTTTTTCCTTCGCCGAAGCAAGTGATAATTAACTTGTAATATGCACATAACTTTTTGAATGTTACAAGTGCGTGCAGGATTCGAACTCACGCCCCGACGTTCGGGAAACCAACGTTCGAACCACTAGGCTATCACTGCTATTCCATAATACGAAATGAATATTCCCCCTTTCCGATATTCTAAAGTGTCTTCACAATTTTAACAGTAATATTTGATACGATTTTTTTGGGTACAGTGATGAAAAATAAATTTTAAATAACATTGAATAATATATTTCAATACATTTTTTTAAGTCTTCATACCATTCAAAGTTTTAAATGAAGTATTGAATGTAACAATTGAAACGGTTGAGTACGAGTTTATAGGTTATTCAAATTCTTTCCGCGTGTATGACGGAATTTTAATTGTCAGTTTAAAAAGTCTACTTCCCTTCATTTCGCTATAATAAAATTATAATGACTTATGTATAATAGGCCTGAAAGTTTTCTTTTGTCAACCTTTTTAATAGGTGATAATTTTTTGTAGCCCCTTTAAACGAATACCTCAATTTCAGTATTAATTAGTTAGAAATACATTAACTTATTTAAATGTAAAAGTTACCAAAATTTTACGATTTTATTACCTATTAATTATTATATTTTTATCTTTTAGTACGTTGTATCTTAACACATTACTATTTGTCTTTATAATAAAACTGTTCGTATATTTAAAAAAAAAGATTGTGTATTTTTTTTCATATTTTTTCAAGAAAAACGATAGATTGAATCCCTTTTCTAAATCTACACGTATTTATTAAAAAAAATAAAGTAAAAATGTAATATACATATATGAGTATAATTTACAATTATATTTAATTATAAAAAAAAAATCGAAGTGTCAATAAAATATAGTTTACCATAAAAATATAATTAGGCATAGAGGCTTAATTATATAAGGTTATCTCTTTTTATCTTTTACATAACCAATTTTTGGTTATATACAGTGAAAATTTCTATTAATACATACAAGTTCTTTATCCTTCAAATAAGTTTCAATTGCGATTAATATTTCTATTGAATTGCTTCGTGTATACATTTTGTGTTATTGATTGGCAATTCACGTGTTACGTCTTAACTTTTCTAAGAACCAGTATTAAAATACGCAACGATATTGATATCAATTGGATTGCCCTAATAACCCTTGAGCGGAGTAAATTGATACATGAACGGACCACATTCAACTGACTAAAGAGGATTTTTTTTTCTAGAATACTTTTATCTTTATCAAATTTACGGGAAATTAGATATTTCGTGGAAATATTAGAGATGATGGAAAAACCATTCACATTATATATTTAATAGTTATTTTCGCCTTAGACTTAGTCCTCACTTAACTGACGTCATTTCGTCGAATACTAGAATTCCATCGCATAATCCTGTTTTTTTGGGTCGGTTTTTTCTGTCCCATCTGGTCGAGAGGCGAACTCACATAAACTACCTAATTTACTATTAAATTATAATATTAATATACTCAGTAATTTTTTACCAAACACTTTACACTTGTTTGTTGTCGAGGGAGGGGGAAAGGGGGGTATTTGTGAAACACGGGTTTCATATGTTGCGTGTTTGCATACCACCTACGATCATAGTCGTACGAGCATGGCCGTCTATTTATTTAGTCAATTAAACTGTACACTCTCACACACATACATAATAAAAAATACTTCCACACACATTATATGTATCTTATTATTATAACAATAAAACTTAATCCCTAATCGTAAAATGGGGTTATATTAAGGTTCCCCAAGCGAAGCGCAGGCGGTTACTGGTATGATACACAGAAGACGTAGAAAACAGTAAATTAATCACGGCGAACAATAGCACACAATGGCTGCGGCAAGGTCGGTCGATAGTTTTGTTAATCCTATTACTGCGTAATAAAATTCTTGGATCGATATCTATCTATCACGT
>DWPA01005772.1:0-11516 GCA_018251375.1 Calpodes ethlius
CTTCTTTATTTTCTTATCTTTTTCATAATTTATCCGGGGTAGAGATTTCCCGTGTTAGAATAAATCCTTCTACAAAGTCTATCATATAGCAAGCTGCTTCAATCATAGTTTTGTTTGGATGGAGTTGTGTTGTTCACATATACTAAACGTTCTATCGCTGTACCTATAACCATAACGCTATACCATATAAACGATAACCATAGAATATACGTGATAAAACTGCTGTCCTATTAACGGTCACTTAAAGATTCCATGGAATGCAATTGTCACATAATGTCAATGCGTGTCCCAATGTGATTCAATTGAATGGCAAAAAAATATATGTGTCTGTATTAGTAGTTAATTTTGCTACAATATCTTAATCTCATCCAAATACATAAAAAAAGAAGTCTTGACTGATTGATATAATCATCACCCATCATAAATGTTCTACCTAGGTAGCTGATTTTTTTTACTATTAAGACCATATTTTACGAAATCGCACGGAATCGGCATTAGACGGAGTTAAATTGATATGCATAGGGGGGTTAATTTAAATACGTAACTATATTAAATCGAACCTTATAATTTTGCACCTCACTAGCCTACCGTAATTGCTACTATTTTAAAAATATTTCGAAGTACGAAGTGAGGAAAAAAAAATGATTTATATTATTATGTTGCCTTTTAGTTGCCTTATTTCTGTAACGAAACTGGGGCAGTACAATAAAGTCAGTAGTAGCTACTACGTAATATTACCCACTATGCTTAGTACTTGGTAATTTTCCTTCCTGTATGATTGATAAAATCCAAAAATATCTTTATACTTTTAGGTATTCAATGTTCTGTATGTAGTTCGTAGTAAAGTGTGTTGTTGTTTTTCCCTTATGTTATATATACGTTATTTATTAGTAAAAATCCATAAATTTTAAATCCGATTGAATTCTGATCGGATTCGCGCGCATCCAATTGTTAAAAAAGGTAGCCTATGTCCTCAGTAATAGCGAGGAAATCTACATTGAAACTAATAAACAGTACCTCTTTTTATAGAGAGATTTAAAAACGCAACATAATGCATATGAATAAGATGTTTTTTGGCGGTAAAAAGTGGCTTTTGTCACATTACAGCCTATCAACTATTCTCCAATTCGCCGTTTTATCCTTTATAATATTATAAGTATGGATGGAGCAAAATTATTTTGCAATGTATTTACAAAATAAATAATACCGTGTAGCCCAGTTCCTACCTGGAAGTGACTCTGCATGCTTAGCGAAGTTTGATTTCTACCTTTAGTAAATATTTGTGCGATGGATAGATGTGTGTTGTCGTCAGCGTTTTGATCGTCTAATTGTGTGTGTTCATGATTATATGCTACCTACGACTCGGGGAGACATTGTGCGTGTGTGCAAATGTGTGAGCTTTTATTTATTTTTATACAATATCGTATAGTTTCAGTACAAAAACAAAAGCGGTACTACGTAAAGAGAGACTGAACCTATAATAAAATAATTTATAACAGTACTGATATACAGATGAATCTCTTCACTGTAAGCTTTCTCTACGAAGTTTTAATCTGTATTTTAAATCGTTTTGTTTCTAAACGCTCATGTAGATTATTTATTTATGAAACAGATTTCGTGTCATGGAGCCTTATAACTTATGTACGACTAGATGTACCCGCGACTTCATCCGCGTGGTGAAATTTAAAGAAAATTTATTAAAATAGTCTTTCTATAATAATTATAAAATAAAAGTAGCCTATGTTACTCCTCATTACATCAGCTACCTACCAATAAAATCCCGTCAAAATCGGTCCAGCCATTTCAGAGACAGAACAAACAGACACACATACAAAAATTGTAAAAAATGTTATTTTACAAACAGACACTCCAATTTTATTTATATGTATATATATAAAAACATTATTCAAGCTTTAGCCCACATTGTGCCTCATATGTACTGAGGACTTGTTTGGATCTCGTCAAGTTGTCCTCGTCCTCTGCTTATTATGCAAAAATTTCGATTACTAACTACGATATTACCGATTACTGATGTGGCCGTGTACAAATATAGTTATATACCAAGGCAATATACTCTTGTTCACTATAGTAAACTATATATAATAAATTATACCTAATAAGTATACATAACATATCATTTTATGTATAAATATTGTTATTGTATTACAATAAATGTTAGGCTTGTATTCGTGTTCGTTGAAATAATCGTTAATAAATATTTTCATAAAAATTAGGCAGTCAGTTCTGCAGTCCCGTTTTTGGATTTCTTTTTTGCTGTATTGCAATATTTCAATGGTAAAGTGACTTACATAACTTATTTGTAAACTTTCGTGTTGTTTGTAAATATAAGTTCCGTATTTTACGATTCGTACTAATACTGCACCCAAACACTTATAGGTTAAATGGGAAAAACCCAGTCGTTGGACGTACTTATCTTCATGAAAATTTGTGAATAACATATTGTTTCCTGTTTCTCTAAAACATCGTGTATATTCGAATACAAATACCTAATAACCCAATGCTCACGTAAGAGATTAATTATTGAGATTTTTATTACGCTTTATTTTTAATAAAGATTTCAATTCCATGGTAGGAACTGCGGGCTAGGATTGCTTGTTCTAAACTTACCAATATCTTGAAATGCCTAATTTCTAATTCAATATAGCAAACGAACTTTTTCCGTGTAGCTAAATAATTTTAGTATACCATCTATGATATAGGTACGATGCGGCTTCGGCCAAACATCATATTATATCAGAATGAGTTCTATTCCTCGAATACGAATAAGTTACGTTAAAAAAATCTTAACCAATCATGTAGGATATAATAACATAGAATACAAGGTTTAATTGAATCCGTTCTTAAAAACAAAACAAATGGTTTAGACTTTAAAAGCATTAATATTAATTATTTTTAGAAGTAAAAGAAGTGGTACAATATTTGTGCATAGGTACCTACCCATATTATACGATATAGACACGCGTCGCAGTTTGATTGGAAACATGATCGTGTTATTGTTTTACAGAGAACGAGGTTTGCGAGGGCAGCTCCGGGCACCGCGGGTCGCTGCGTGGCGCCAACAAGCTCGCTCGCCGCGCGCGTTCCTTCAAGGACGACCTGCTAGAGCGCATCTCGAACATGCGCTCGCCCGCTCAGCCGCACCATCCGCCGCATCTCTCCTCCGCTATCAGGTCAGCGCCGTTATCGTGCGTGTCCGTTGATAGCGCACGCACGACCGCACGCATATGTACATTTAGTGCACCGAACGAACAAAAAATCGTTACGTATTCTTCAATATTATAGTGACGATTTTTATTAAATTAAATTGATTAATATCCCTAGACAACCATTATTTTTTAGTATTTGTTAAAGATGTTTGAAAAACCGTAATATCATGGTGTTAATCTTACGATTCTTGTGTTGCTAGTGACATGGATAATTACAATCTCTGCCTCAACGAATTTAACTTAGGGCTCACTCATTATCAAGTCACTATGAAACGGACTAAAGCGACGTCAGATAAATCAGCAATTAAGAAACCGATTAATTCCGATTAGAATCTCCCGCTTAAAGTATGCAATACGAAACAAGATAACTAAAAGAATTTAGCCTGAGCAAAATTAGGTGTCAGTTTCATTGTTTTGTACTAAGCTTTTCTAATCTGATATCTATCAGATTTTTTCCGTTATTTCACTTTCAAATTCTACGAATACAATAAGTTAAAATTGGCTCATGAAGTTTACTAAACCAAAGTTCGTTCACCTTTGTAATACTTAGTTTTTCTTTTCAATACGGTCGAAAGCGTAATGGTTATGATTGCCATACCGATTACGCTGGCTCGGACGCGGGAGTGTGAGTACGACGCTGGCGCGGCGCGTAGGACGAGCATCCGTTGTAATGAAACCCTGTGTAAAAACTGCCTACAAGAGAATCATTTCCAACATTGCATAGTAATGTTTGTACGGCGGCTAACTCCGCGTACACTATTGTTTACGTACCGCAACAACAAAGTAGCTAGCTTATCTAAGTCGCCGCTTATTGTTTTATTTCGTAGCTTAATAGAATCTAACCAGTAAACGATTTGTATTTTTCTTTTCATTCACATATCCAAATGTTTAATTACGTGTATAATTTCAAATTAGAAAATAAATTTAATGCAGCACTGGACACCAAAAATTATATTTTTGTCGTTCACATATTCATTATACACACATCTTTATAGAAATAAAATGTCTTTCCATATTTGTCGTATTCAAATTGTCTGCAATGCGCTGAAATGTGTAAGCGAGTAGATTCCTTATCTAAATTGATAAATATTGTTACTCATACTAAGCCCTGCTATCTTACTGTCGAAAACAAGAAAGTGATGCTCGTTTTATAACAGTTTTATCTAGGCTTCTAGATCGAGAACAATGGTTTTGTGTTATGTTCATTATGTAATAAAAACCGGAGTATTATGGCGTTAATCTTTGTACCGAATTATGCGAGTACCGGACGGCGCCGCGCGATCAGTGTTCAGTGTTATGTTAATGCAGACATGCATTAAATGTTGCGGTGATTATGAGTCATGAGCACGAACTACAATTGTCGCAGCCATTAATGACATTGTCGGCTGAAATCTCATTAGTTCAGTGCGTGCAATGTTAAATGATTACATTTTAATGTCTGCGAACACTCCGCCGTCTATGACTAGCTGTTTTTTTATTCATCACATTGGACAATTCGCCGGTGTTTTTTTTGTAGCTGAGGTTATTTGAAAGTAGTTCACTGTGTGAAACACTCCGAAAGTGAGTGTGCCGGTGTGATCAAGTGTTTCTTCGCGTCTCAGTGATTCAAGTGTTTCTAAATGTCGAACACGGCGCGATCGCCGGTCGGCGGTTGGTTTAACAAGCGTAAGAACGGACTTCATCGGCGGCTAGTTAACAATGGAAAACGGTACGGCTTTTTGCACATTCTTACAAGTTTTTGCGTTACAGCACCAAGCACAGATAACGCATACGTAATGCGTCTCGAACAATGTAAGTTGTTCGGGAAGCCTGTTTGGTTTTCCTGTTGACATTAGATAAATTCGTCGTAAAGAATGTCAGGCGTACGATAAAAGGATTATTAAAGGTCGTTTACGTAACATAAATCGATTTGTATATAGGTAAATTATACGTTTAGGTACACTTATCAATGTCAATAAAATATAAACAAACGTTCGTAACACGTGATCTGCGGAATTAGAATAATGGTCTCGTCATGTTACCGTTGACTAGGCGGTAACATGACTAACACACATTTTACGCCAATTGATACTAACGTGCTTGCGTTCCAGTCTCGTCAATTTCTCAATAGCGTATCATATAGGCTGGTATGTCGAATGTAAATAAATTGAATCGTCTGTGTTTATCATTCGGCGTGTTGTGCGCGAGCATGCGCAAAGTAAGGTGAACCGGGACCTCGTAGTTGAATATCAAATATAGCTAGCTTAGCTTTGTTATTCGTTCGCGGCGTGGACTCGCATACGAAGTAGCTTCTTTCGCAATACTCCGCACTAAACATGCCAGTCGACGACATATTCGTCCGATATTTTTGTATGTAATCGCAGTACTTAATATTTTTTTATTGCGATTGTTCAATCGATCACGTTCCTTTAATTGTGAAAGTCTCAAATAAAAATACGTGAAAGTACCTGAGTCTTATATTGACGAAAATTTATATATTTTATAATCGTTCTTATATTTTATGATTTCTTTCGTTATATTAATGAAATGGAATCAAATGTAATGTATTGTTGTTTCAGATCACATTCCCCTCTTAGTCCGAAACTTCGGAACATGGGGACGAAGGCTTCCAACTCAGAGGAGGGCGAAGTTACGCCCGCCAAAGAATTGGAGCGGCTGGTCAAAGAGGTACGACTTTAACACTAATACTAATCATAAACATAGGTGATGAGAAGGAACAGCTGATTTAGGCACTTCATTTAATTTTGAAGTTCACGGGGATCTGAAATATTTATCTTTACCTGAGTAATGACCAGGCGTGCAAGGTAGGGAGGCAATACGCGAAGCAAAAACTCATCAATAAGAAAGATTACTTTCCTTACACGCAGCTAAAAATATGAATTAACCCCGTTGGTGGTGGCCCTTTAAAAGCTACACTAGTTATCGCCCTGCATTTAGAAGTAAACCTGGAAATATGTTTCCATGTTTTTCGGTCAGTACTGGAGAGTCGAATAATGAACGGGTTCTCCCTTGGCCGGTAATGATTCGGTCGTGCATAAGTACAATTTACCATCACGTAGCTGGTCTGCCTGTCTGTCGACTGACATTATAAAAATATGATGATATACATTCATTAAATTAATTGTTTTTACCACAGTCGTCTAGGATAAACCTTTCCTTGACAGATGTGAATCAGTTATTATAAAATTATTGATAAGAAAAGTATCATTCTAAAACAAATAATTTATTTTTTTTACTTCATGCTAATTTTTTTTTGGTATGCGTCTAAATAACCTGTTAAGTTAATGGACGTATCAAGTTAACGTTGAGAAAATCTGAGTTTATCAATCCTTAATAAGTTGAATACATTATAATTAGTGTCTAATAACTTCTATTAAACGTTGTCATACAAAATTATGTCATTGCGATAAGAAAGGGGTTTTGTTTACGGGACATTGATACGAGTGTATTGATGCAATAATGTATTTAATCTAATTATAGTATTATTGTTGTTTTCCAAACTGTGGGGAATGTATATTTGTTTGTTATTGACGATTGTTATTTACGTCAGTGAAGGAAAATAACACTAACTAACGTTGTTCCAGGTTACGTTTGGACTGAAGCATTTTTCAGATGTCATCACAAAGAGAAAACTGGAAATGTTGCCAGATAACGGCACGATTGTATTTGAATCGATTGCGAATATTCATAAAGGTGAACAATAAGTCCATTTTTTTTAATAAATAATGTCGGTTACCTTGCGTATTGTTGGAACAGGTTTTGATTGTTTTTATTATTGAAGTAGAAAAGGGTAAACTGCATTGCGTTCCATGTTATGTTAAGACAGCCAGTGATTATTTAAGTATTTATTGTAGGTATCAGAATCGTTAAAACCACTGTGAATGTTACAGTACACAGGGATTCATGGAGGGGAGTCGTTTAATATTTTTAGTCGCACGAATCATATCTAACTTTTTCTAAACCTCAAATAGCAACTGCTTAAACGTATCTTAAGCAAAAACTCGTTTCGTTTGCAGCAATCAAACCTTACTGCAGCCGGTCGCCGCCACTCATGAGCGCCGTGAAGCGGCTGTGTCAAGCGCTCACGATGCTGATCCGATTGTGCGACGAGGTGACGGTGGTTAGCTTGCGGCCGGAGGCTGGCGACGAAGACCTGGGGGCTGCTGCGGCGGCCCTCTCTCCCGATCACGTGAGCTCGGTGGTGAAGGGTGTGACGTCAGCAGTTGAGGAGGTGGCGACGCTCGCGCAGCAGCACATGACGCGGCCAGCGTTGTCGCCGCGACCGGCCCTCGTCTCGCCGCGGACTTCGACGCAGAGGAATTCTTTGCCCGGTGAGTGAGACCGATTAAATATATTTCCGATAGATGACTGGTTTCATGTTATTATAGCAGGTGGAGGCTTTCGTTGTAGTAATGTATTGAGTATTTATGCCACGCAAATGCATTAAAATTACAGTATTATTAAGGACAGACATGTTAATCATAATCTGATGAAAAACTTAAACATATAGAAAGAAAGAAATAGTTAAACATGCTCTCTATAAATTTTACCACTAGTGATGAGCCATTCAAATAACGTAACTCGGTCAATCTGTTAGCATGGAATTCAATAATTTGTTATCATTGGTCCATGCAGTAGCTGTTTAATAGCGCACGAAATATTAAAGATTCAATTCAAATATATTTTATGTTTCTATTTTATAATATTCTTATCGACCGAATCGAATAGATATGCAAATGCAACTCATACATATTGTGATTGTGACAGGATTCTAGTAAAAATATAATATAGACAAAATATTACATCGTTGAAATGACAGAAAAAACTAGATGCAGTTTAAAACTATATTCACATTGACACTAAAGATTGCTGCGTCGACTTTATCAGAGGACGTAGTACCGTATTTTTTTTTTTAAACATTTTAAAATCTTTGATACAAATACTATATTAAGGTTGTAATTAAATTTATATACATTGTATTTGTTAGTAGACAACTTGGCATTTATTATTAATATATTTAAGTGATATAATCATCTTAACCTTCAATATAAATTACATCTAATTATGGTAATATTGTCGGAATTTATAGCTGCCAAAAAAATTTGACCTCTAATAATAGATTGAATAAATTATGAAGGTTAATAGAAATAAAGTTTCTATGTAGTTGGATTTGATAGTAGAGTCCTAATTTATGTTGGTTGGTGAAAAATATAGAGGAGGTCACGATATGTTATTTGGTCTAGACGTCTCAATTGACCGAATTTTTGAATAAGTCTTGAATGTGGCTGTGTAATGGTCAATTAGTTTTACTTATTATAAGTTAATGTTTGCCTAAAATCCTTCCTTCCAATTAGTGGCAATAAAATTTTAATTAGTCATTTGGAAACTTCTATTCTGTAAATTAGTAACTTTAGAACACTGATGTGAAAAAGTTATTCTGGTCTACATATTTACGAAATTAGAGTGGTGTTCACTATCAGCGTGTTACCAATTGAATATGACGTCGTTACAGACATACCTCTGACGCCGAAGGAGCGCTCGTTGCTGACGGGAGAGTCTAGTACGGAGGCAGGGGGCGTGCGCGCGTCTCACTCATCGGAGTCCGTGCTGGACGCGCCGGACTCGCCGCCGCCCAAGCCAGCCAGGCCTAATCGGTGAGACAACCTTCTTGAATCCATATATTTTGGGATATACCTATTAAAAATAACGTAACCGATGAAAAAATATCTTGAGTATCCAATACGACCAAATATGTACCGCCTGAATGTGAGCGGACACCATTGCCTATATATTTCAGTAATATTATAAGCAATGCCGGGAATAGATAAGAAAAAAAGAAAGAATAATTTCACAGCTGAAACACGACGTGTCATTTACCGACTGACTTAAGCAAGTGGGTTGTAGCTAGCTTAGAGGTATTCGCAGAGAGATATTGATGCCAGAAAGAATATTAATGAGTATATATCTATATTATAATATTGATATTGATAATATAATGTTCTAGGCCATCTTAATACGTAAAGATGGCAATGGGCATAAGATATTACAATCCCGTAAGGTCATAACATTTATTTGTCTTGTCGGTCTGCAAATGGATTTGAAACGCTCTAGGATGACAGGGTCATAACGAAAACGTCATTTGAGGTCAAATGAGAACTCCTACTGAATTTAAATATACCGCTCTAAAAAGTATATAAACATAATAAATAAATAGTATAGTATGTACATAATAAAATCATAGACAATATTAAAGGCACAGTGTATGTTCTAACGTAATGAACGATGTAACCCGTGACTTATGACTGAATTATTAAGCTGAGCACGTTTTGTAACGGGTTTTTAATATCCGCTTCGGTGCTCGTTTAAGCACTTTCATTTTCAACATCATCGTTAGCGTCAATTTCGTTGACTTAATAAATTAGCGATATTATTGTTATTTTAGAATATTCAGTAAATTTCTAATTTGTTCTACACAGATGGTTGTCGCTTAAAGATATATATATTGAGCTAAAAATATTTGGGTAGTAACGGGTCATAACATTATACTGGCTGCTTTATTAATAAATATATTATTTTAAGAGCTGAAAAATTCTCAAAGCGAAATAATTCCAGCAGATTATAAATAATCCTTTCTAAAATAATAAAAAACATGTCCCGAGTTTAATTCCTAATTTAGGCAATTATTCATGTATATACATATTCGTGTATATAATTTCGTAATTAGTTTCTGATATTGTGAGCTTTCTCGCGACAGAAAGGTCTATTAATTTGATGTATATCATTATTAATTTGGAACGTAAACGAGGTCTACATAATTCTTTAATGTCAACCTTGGCAATGGTATGAGTTATACTTCTCATATTCAATAAATTAAAATATAATATTATGTTTATAAGCGAAAGTTTCCTGCGTTACAGGAAAATCGAGTTGGCCCCTCCTCTGCCGCCGAAGCGTAAGCCGACCAATGACAGCTCCCTCCTCGCCTCCATCGATAGGTGAGCGCGGTCCATTATCACCCGACCTTTACTACCGTGTAATCTAGTCAACCGTCAGTTTTTACTTTCACTAGCTTTTCAATTTCTATTCACCGTTTGGATATTATTTATTAATGTGGTTTCTGTTTTCAATTCTACCGTTTATCAATATTGCAAGATGTAATTTATATTTATGAGTTAGATTAATTACCGGAAATACTTCCTTAGGTTATCGTTTAGAAACTAAAATCTATTTTAAGGTCAAAAGACAGCGGACAAATAAAAAAAGATTCCTAGCATAGTAGATATTAGTATATTTCGTCAGTGCATCTGGTTGCGGGACGACCTACACTCCTTTTTCGACCTGAAGAATACAACGGGTATTCGCTGGATTCAGATAGCTCAGGACCGGTCTGAGTGGCGCTAATTAGGGAAGGCCTATGTCCCGCAGTGGACCTTTTAAGGCCGATAGATATATAGTATATTTCGGTATTAAAAGAAACTCATGTGTTGAAACTTAACCATAGACATTTAATACGAAGACAAAATTTATAAATAAAAGAGAATATTACTAATAAAGAGCATATACCAACATAATTAAAGATATTTTTTTTCCATTCCAATTCAAATCTATTATATTTGATAAAAATTTACATTATATTGCACACGAGAACAAGACTAATAGATTAATATAATTACTATTTTGAAACTTTTTAGTTTTTTCGTAAGACCGTAAAGTTCATATTAAATATACTATAAAGATTAAATGCATCAGTAATTTCAATCAAATACGTGTACGATAAATTGATTGCGAATGTGATTGGTTTCAGATTATCGCTGCAGTCGCACAGCAGCGGTTCCCTAGACTCGATGCTGAACGTGTCCAACGACGAGGAGCGGCACGCGCATGATTCAATCAACCACGATCAAGTGTTCAATTCGCCGCCTAGCTCTGATTTAGTTGGTGAGTAGGAAATAGTTATCGGAGTGGCTGGGATTATTGTTAACTATTTTCGATTCGATATCTTTTTATAACGTATCAACACTATACTAATCAAAAGAAGACTTAAGAAAATTGCTGAGAAAAGAACCAGATGCTATTAATTTTTTTACATTATTTATATATGAATTATTATATATGTGTGGTCTAATCTGATTATTGGGACATGGCACAACATTATTAAAGTCATATCTGTTATTCATGGGAAGCTACGTTGGCAGTGTTTAGTGGGCTATATTTAATAAAGTAATGAATAATGTGTTCAAACATTGCAATAATGTATCCTAAGGTATCAAAAATTTGCCTAAATAGGTA
>DWPA01005773.1:0-11516 GCA_018251375.1 Calpodes ethlius
TCATATCTATCCGACTCTCCATAGATACATCATCATTATCACAACCCATAATTGTCCCACTGCTGGGCTTGGGTTACCGCTCACAATGCGAGGGGTAAAGACCGTAGTCAACGCTGGCCAAGTGTGGATTGGCAGATACATATGTAATAAATCTAAGACACGAACTAAAATCAACCTTCAACGATTTCTTTAATGAATTATTGCAGTCTTGAGCTCCCTGAAAATATAATAAATTAAATAAATGGACAGCCATTGTGATAAAATATACAATAAAAGAGTCAGAGAGCACTCGTAGATGATTTTTTTATTCGTCAATTTACTTTTTAACCAAAATCAGTGTACGCCGTACTAATATTCAATAACTGTCCTCTGACAAATTATAACATTGAGTTCCTTTTTAACACTTGTTTACATAATATTAATTTGCGTACATTATTATTTATTAAGTACATTTTATTTACATATTTTTTTTATAATTATTGCTTTAGAAAATTTTATTCAACTTATAATTCCTTCTGTTCATTGACTACGGAATTCTCATTTGCCAGTTCTGTTTGACTAGTGTAAAATATTTCAGTCTATTGATCTTGGAGAAGTCCGCAGAACAGCCAACTGTAAGAACAACTAACAAGTAAAGTCAATTCAAATACCTCACTATTCCTAATGTAGTTTGGGTCTAGTCCATGAGCAAAGAATTCGTATAGAGCCCAAGATTCTTTGAAACGTTTATGACCAACAAATCAACAAATCGATGTATCAAACTTGTATGAATTTTGGCGTATACATTGTATCTTTATTATGTGAATAGAGAATTTGTATCTATACTTATTTTTTAAAAAGGTAATGTGAGATTCGTGAATTTATATAGAGACAATCTTCAAAATAAGTCATCCGATTTTAATAATTCTTTCATTTGTGGTGATTCCGTCTTCACTGAGTGGCATAGGCTACATATTTTTAAAACTTGAAAGCTGAGCGCTCTTGTCATCAAAAAATTTATGAATTATCAGAAAAAAACTTTTGAAATTATTAGCGATAATATTGATAAGTAGACAGATATATACAGATATGTATTTATAATATTCTATATATCAAATATATATATGCATATAAAATAATATGGACAAATATCACATTTATTCCGCTGCACAATAATGTAACTTGTTTGAGATTGCTTAGAAGCGAACCAGAAAATCGTAAATATATGTCAAACTTCTAAAACATAGTCTTCGACGAATAGTTTTCTAGGAAAAACATTTCTTAGAACTTATTTACCGAGCATTTACCCGGACGATCAAAAAGTAATATGGCCTCTGATGTAACTTACTTAAAGGGCAGCAAGCAAACAACCAAAGGTCCGAAGGTCGCAGACGGATCAATCAAACCAATTGGAGCGATGTATTCCCAAAGGAAGAGGAATTCTGGTTGAGAGTTCACTCACAGTAAAGCATGAGTTTGGAACTGAATTTATTACCGTAATGACAATGGTTGCGATGCTGTGGATTTTAACTTTGTAAAGGTATTATGGAATTAAAGACATTATTTCAGACAAGTTAACAAATTTACGAGTTTTAATTAGCTTGCAATGTAATAGGAAAGTTCGTGCCGTTTTGACCTAGGTAGCGCGTCAGTCCTGACTGAATATATCAAAATTAAAAACAAATGACATGTGTACACTGTACTAATCTAAAAGAGATAGCTTTGAACATATTTGGAAAAAAGTTTAGTTACGATTTGGTAATTTCGTCAATAATTAATTGTCCTAAAATATCGGCATGAACTTTCCGGACAACCCAATACGAGTATGTAACTATGTTTCTAGGCGTAGAATCTTGCAACTCAATTTTGAAGGCAGATGTCTTCAATCGATTGAGCTGAAATCTTGTATACAAGTTTATGTTGAATGACAATGAATAGTGACGTCATGACTATGTGACCTCATTCGAAATTCAACATGGCGGAAAACCCAAGATGGCAGACTTGTTGTTTTTAATGCAGTACTACAATATGGGTATCAAATAAAATGATTTGTTCAGGATAACTCGAAAAATTAACCGGCAAATGACTGCAACAATGATGCTTTAAATCAGACGAACAGACTGAGAAACAATATGTATCCGTCACATAAATATCTGCCGCGGTCGGGAATCGATCCCGGGACCCCTCGTTTGGGTCACTACCAACTAGACTACGGGGTCTATTTCTATTCTCGACCTGGTTGCATGTTCTTGTGTTTGTTTGTCTGTCGCACCCTCGATACAAGAATCCTATTGGACTTTGAAATATTAGTATTACTAGTATTATGGTAAAATAAATAATACTAATATACTAGTAATACTAGTATTATTTATTACCACGTATTCAGTCCTTTAATGAAATCGAATTCCTCTTAATTCGAAGCAGCCAATATAGTGAATTGCTCACTGAGTTGCTCTATAGGAAACTTATCGCACTGAATACAATAGGTTTTGGATGTAATAGAAAACCGACTGTTGGCAAGGTTTTTGGGTCTTAGAAATGTTATCAGTTCGCGGTTCATATTGATTAGATCTTGAGAAACGACTTTTAAAAGTTACATCGAAGTATTTCTTTCGTGTTTTTGTTGGTGTATTCTTTATGTTTTTCTGTTAATTATATTTTCGACAGTCGCTTGAAATTTATTATGTATGAGCAATTTAATAAATAACATAATTGTAATAGGTTTTAATATTGGCAGGTTATGTAATATTTACGTATTATGATCCACAACCCATAACTATCACACAGCTGGGCTCGAATCTCCTCACACAATGTGCGGTAGACATCACACACCTTGGAGAATATTATGGTGAACTCTCAGGTGTGTAGGTTTCTTCACGATGTTTTCATTCACCGAACAACCGACCTTAATATATCATCATCTTATTTAATATAGTGACTGTTACTGACTAATAAAGAACACATAGCGTAGACTAGATCGAGAAGCATGAAACTTTAGTTGGTAATGAGTGAAAATTCCTTATAGTGTGAGGAACGAATGAGTAGGATCGTTTCTACCTTAACCAAGTTCATACGGCGACTATGCAGTGCGTTATTTGACAAATGCGGTCGATGTTCGACAGGCAACGGGCGGGGCACTTTCAGACACGGTGACAAAGCATGCGTTTTCATACACTGTCTGTTGCCGCTGCAGTATAGTTTGACCTCTACGTCATAACGCAGCGTTTAGTCGCCGTGTAGACTTAGCGTAAGGGTGTAAAAAGGTGTTATTTTGTATCAGTATAAAAATATATGTGAAAGAATTCGTGGGTAGATATCGGGTTGTTACTAAATAAAATGTTCTAACTTTATAGAGGAAGTCTTAACGCGGTACAAAAAAAACTACAGAGAGAACGTCGCATCTTCAACAGAATAACAAATGAACGTAAGAGATCTTACATTATAAAATATGGCATACATATTTGATATGCCTTAAAATAGACTTCTGAGAACACTTCAAATTTCATTTTCCAAAACTCATACAGATCTGTAGGGTTGGGAATGAAAATGATAAATGTTTATGGAATGTCAGGGGTTTTACCGCCTTAGCGTGAACCCCATGGATTTGCACGCAATATGAATCTTCGAATGTCTGCATAGCGGCAAACTGTAGCCAACGATGGGTAACTAAGCAAATGTTGCCGCTCTCAAATATTTTGGGGAATGCGTGGGAGAATTTCCCGAGATATATATTTTTTTATAATTCATGTGTTTTGGTGGTTGTAATTTCTATTTGTGAGTATTTTTATTCTGATATAGGTTAATAGGAAATTGTTTCTTTTTATGTTTGCATTAAATCTTATCCAAAAAAATAAAGCTAGCATTTAATAAGCAAATAATTTATAAAAGAAACAGAAATAAAACCAATTATAAATTTATTTTAAAAATTGGTTTTAAAAAACGATGTTAATTAGAAGAACTATATAAAGGAAAGCTGAATAAATAATTTGTGTTATATTTACGAATATTATTACTGTCGAATTTATTTGCAATTTCTTATTGTTTAATCATTAGGTATTTTGTATACAAAGAAAATTTCTTTTTAAATGCGAATATTTAGAATTAAAAAAAAATACAGAAACCTTTCACTTCATTAGTAATTCAAGCATGTAAATCTACATTTTATAGACCACATAACAAGAGAAATAGAATAAGTTTCAATTGGAATACAAGAACTCATTCACGATATTAGTACGGTACGAGTTACCCTTAAAACAGTAACAGGAGATTGCGTTTTACGCAACACACATTGGGCAAATGTCAATTTAATACTGGGGTATTTATATCTGGAGCGCTGTCAACCCCGCCAGTCGCTCCCATACGCGCGGTAGACGCTGACGTCTCGGTTTCCACATGAAATGTGCTAAAAATTGTTTTAAAACCGCAAAACACAATAAAATGACTCTTACAGAGCTATTATAGCACTATTATGAACGTCGCAGAATCTATATCGACGTAAAAAAAATTAGGTAGTGTCACAACGCGGTTTATTTTTTTTTTCAATTAAAGGATAGTCAACGGTAAGAATCATTCATTATTCTATTTAATAATATCAAACTTAAATATTATTTCCATCATCATTATCAATAACAAAAAATATACATAAATAATTCCGTATTGCGGGCATGAGAAGGTGATTAAAAGGAAAAATATTGGTTTGGTGCATCCAAGAATATTGTGCGAACTCTTTTTTTTATTAAAACGTGTATATTGTAAAGTGAACCGCAAAATGGTAATCGTAAACAATGTTTAACATAACCCTACAAGTTCGGCTTTGTCCAAAATCAATAATGTCTGCGCAAAGCAAGTAGGCACGCCGACAAAACGTTTTTACGCTAACATTCCTTATCACCCCCTCCACAGTCGCTCTTTCACTAAAAACGTGTAAATAAAACTCTTTTTAACACTAATCCTCACCTTTTTAATCCAATGTCAAATTGCAAATGTGCCCTTGTTTTCGTGCAATGCAGCATAAGTGATTAAAAAAAATTATGTAAGAAAGTCGCATTTAAACGCCTTGAAAATGTTTTATTGTTTTAAATTAGACGTATAAATTATAACACTCTTTTAATATCACTTTGAACTGACACACGTGTTAATTTTTGATTAATAAAAGAAAAGGTTGTGAATTATGACGTTCCCGCCAAATCGCATGCCTCTATATTTTTTTTAATTGATGTCATTGCAGATTAGATCAATGCAAACTATCGTTTTTTTTTAAATGTAGTTTTAAGTTTGATGTTACACAGTTCGATGTGTGTAATGCCGTGAATATTAGATAATAATACGGCAATACAGAGTAATAACATTAGATCCGCAGATAACCTATAACTATACGTAGGAAATAGATATGATCTTTAGGCGGAAACCTAACCTTCACGCGTATAGGTGATAATTAAAATTTAATTGGTAGTAATCAAGTGATTAATGATATTTAGTTATCATGGCGTGCATTAGAGATATATTTAAATCAACATTAAATCTTTAACAGTATTTTTCGGCCTAAAGAAGAAAAAAGGTTTTTTACGTAACGCATTCATGCAAAGTAGAATTTAACTGGCTGTATGTAAAAAAAAAACTATAACATATAAAGACGGTTACGTCAGAGCAAATTTTACTTATTATTTTTTTTAAATTATCAAATAATTTATGAAGAAGGATCTATTTATTTATCTCGTGTCATCCTCTAGTAATCCAGTTGCGGAACTCAAATCGCAGCACACGTTTTTGGATCATCCATGTGATCCAAAATTGGATGAAAATATTATAATTCCTTAAATAGATACTTAACTATCAAGTTACTTGTAAACTAATCTATGCAATATCCGTTAAAATCCTTAAAAAAAAAACAACATAAATGTGATTATCTATCTGTATTTTCATAATACCCTACATTTTTAAAAATAACAACAAAATGGGCATTATATTAATAGATTGCGATATTAATCTATTAAGTAGACTTAAATTACTTATTAAGTTTTAAAAATGATGAATACTATATGCAATACATTTACTTCTGTCACGGATGTTAGTTATCCATAAAAGTTTTAAGTTTTAACTCTGATTATCCATAACTTTCGATCTCCACGAGGTTTGGATTGAAGACAACGAAATCATCCCCTTTTGACGTTTCTATCCACAAGAGTTTACGAGATCTGTGCAAATAAGAATGAAGGAAAAATCAATAATAGCTAACATCTTCACAGTGCAGTCTTTCTTAACTACTTTAAAGGTATAAAAATAGATATATTCTTCAGAACCCACCTATGTTGATGCGTTCTGTTTCCGAGAGATTTACTATCTGGGTTATTCGTGTTTAGTTAACGTTAGCTTTAATTGTAGTTCGTAACAAATTTGTGCAGTATGGCTTACGTATTTAAGTATACGTAACTAATACGACTATTTTCCGTTATCTATCTATCCACTATCTCTGGATTAGTTAGTAAGTAAAGTTATAACAACTAACACTTACATCAATAATGGATAGAATATTAAAATCGGTTGTAAAAGGATAATAACATTACCTATCTATTATCCACTAATCTACTACTTTTGGAGTATAATGGGGGAGTGTTTCAGAAGTGGGAGGGGGGGGGGATTGGCGATAAATATATTGAATAGACGTTTAAACCCCTCACAACGAAGCTGTAACAACGTCCATATGAGGGTTACAACCAACTTCACCACTCTGTTGGGCGGTAACAATCCCAATGATTTAACTGTTTCTGGTCCAAAGGCGACGGTCTTTTTACCATTTGGATGGTCAGTTTGTTTGTGGGGTATTTATATCACTGCAAAACATTAAGCTGTGATTCCACAAAACGCGGAAACCGACAGAGATTAGATTCCACGCGATAGCGTACAGCTTTTCATTGCAGTATTCATTCGTGGACTCGCTCTGCAATGTAAATTCGACTATAATTCTATGCGCCGAATGATGATTTTTGTGTAAATAATATGAAATTGAAACTGTCTCTAGTGTACCAAGTTAAATATCTTTTCAGTATGAAACGTTTGAGACATTTCGGTTATAAATAATATTTATCTTTTTTTTTTTTTAATATTTTATCTGTAATTGTATAACAGGATTTTAAATGTTTTGTTAAGTTTTATAAATATATGCCTATCGATAGATTTTAAGGATATAAATATTAATTGAGTTCGTATATATATTTTTTTTTATAAATTATTTTATGTAAAAAAAAAACTATATTATACTAAAATTAGGATACAAGATTATATGAATAATGATTTAATGATGATGATATGATGTTATTAATGATTTTATTCGATTAACTTTTATAAAGACACTTTTAATGTATCTGTAATACATGCTTTAATAGTATTCTCTGGAAAGTTCGCGCCGATGTCATTGATGATGATCATGATTATTGACAACATACGACACGTGTACACTGTACATGTTGTAACAGAGATAGTTTCAGAAAAAATTGGAAAATACTTTGGTTACGATTTGTTTATTTTTGAATAAGCTGCCTTTTAATCGTCCTAAAATATCGGTACTAAATATCCGGACAACCCGATAAATTATAATGTAAATATCAAATTTAGTTTAACATAGTTCTTTTCAAACTCTATCTATATAAAAACGAAAGCCGTAGCCTAATCGGTAGTGACCCTGCCTTCGAAGCGAGGAGTCCTGGTCGATTCCCGGCCGGGGCAGATATTTATGTGACAGATAAATATTAGTTCTCGGGTCATGTGTGTTAGTGACGTGTTTGTGTTGTCCGTGCCGCCCGCGACAGGTAAATCCTACTGCGGGGGTGTGAGTGTGTTAGCGTTTATTTATTTATTTATTGAATTTGTTTATTAATTCGCAAAAAACAAAACAAATTAACACATATTTCACGTGCGTAAAAATAATTAAAATACAATAGAAATGCGCATAACGGTCGGGGATTTCCCAGTGCGACATGTGGGAACTTGTTCGTATTATAAAGGTCGTAAAACTATCAGAGTCGAAACTCCGTAACATCTCTAGCAGGATGGATAGACGTAGGATGAAAGTACTTCACTACTGATCAAACAAGCCCAAACTCGATGGGGTCGTGTCGTTGTATCGTTTTATTCTAGAGTTCCTATGGCTTGATTAAGATTTGACACAAACAGACGTAGTAACAAACAAAATTAAAAAAAAAAAAAAACATTGCAAGTGAAATAAAATCTTTTAAAATAATAAAATGTTTTATAAATAAGTACTCAAACTTTACGAAAAATATGTCATTTTCTTTTTTATTACTATTGTATTTAATAACAATCTTCGGAATCTTGTAAACGTCCATAAAACATACAACAATTTTACATTGAACAACCGCGGGAATAGAAAACAAAGTAATAATTGCAAACTATATCTATATCTATATCTTTTCATACTTAAACATTTAATAATATCCGATATTTGTTATAAGATATCTCCTAAAAATAAACAATCAGATACAACTCTTATCCCTATAATACTTGAATATGAGTTTCCTAAAATTGTAACATAACTTTCCTAAAACTGTAACATAACCTTCCAAAACCTGTAACATAACTTTTCTAGAACTGTAACATAACATTTTAAAAATGGAATACCCTTTCTTCTAGGTTTCCTAGAAGTCAATGCTCATCGGGATGTCCTAACGGAAGTCTGAAGCGGATTGGTGGCATGGCAGTTCTGGCGAGCTGAACCCGGGCGGCGACAGTAACAACAAGATGCGGTGGATTTTCCCCGTTCCAGGTATGTAGTGGGAGGGGGGGGGGAAGGGGCATATGAAGCTCCTGTAGTGGAAATTTTGTCTGGTACGACGATTGTAATAAGTACAGTACAAAGTATAATGTGTAGTGCCACAAGCTCTGTTTATATTGTAACAAAGAACAACCTATGTAATTGTTATAATATTTTTTTTTAATTTCCGTAATAAAATATGAATATAATGTCAAAT
Organism: Calpodes ethlius; assembly: GCA_018251375.1. Taxonomy (NCBI): domain Eukaryota; kingdom Metazoa; phylum Arthropoda; class Insecta; order Lepidoptera; family Hesperiidae; genus Calpodes; species Calpodes ethlius. Next base: position 8,964 of record DWPA01005773.1, read on the forward strand.
TTATTTCGTTCAAGCAATTCATTATCTAAGTGATAAATATTTATTCGAACTTCAGAACCTATTTCAGTTAAATAATTGAGAAAAACTAAATGCATCTACTCTAAAAATAAAACATATTTCAATAATTTTAAAAGGTTGATAATCTTATAAAATATTAGACACTCCCGATATGAGGCGTTAGCGTCGCATATTCGTACTACTGATTTTGATGCAGCGTGTTGTATTTACGGTAATCAAACATGTACCCTATATATAGGGTAGTGTGTAAGAGCCCCTAAACGTCATTTCCCAAATGTCACAGATTAATAATTATTTACCGCACGCAGGTTCCATATTCAAAACGCTTTTCGGAGAGTATAGACGCTTTTCTGTTCACGCTCCGACAATGTATGGTTAAATGATGATTATAGATAAATAATATCATTGCCATACATTTTATGATCATGGCGTGAATAGAAGTGTTTTGTTTAGATTTAGTGGTTATGTAATCTTAACCGAAATACCCGGATATTTCAGATTATCGCGAGTTTTTGTTCCTAATTCAAAACTGTTGTTCAAAATTGTAGCAGAATTCGATTCATTAATTTTATTATGAGTTTTATTCGAGTATTTTTTTCTATATTCTGTCTCTTTCTAACTTTTTAATTTTAAGTAAGGAAGCCTTTTGTTCTTGTCACTCTCAGGTGTTCAAGACTTTAGGCTTCTAACCTCATAGGACATTGAACGTCCGATATAGGTGTTAGGAATCATTCAGAAATACATATAAAAAGTAATGCAATGGAAGCCATTTAGTAAACTAAGAATTGGATACGTCATTGGTTGATTAATCAAATAGACTTTAACACAGACCAGAGACACTCGTTGCACTCAAAATACGACCTGAATTCTTAAACTTAAAGATTACTTCACTGTGCCAGTGTTTCGTATTTGATTACCTTTTAATAAATATATTTCTAACGTTCTGCAGTTTTCTGCGCTCTGTCTAGAAAAACTTTATCTGTACATATAAATTTAATTTTGGTGTCTGTACATGCATTGAATATATACGGTACATACACCAAAATAACATTTTTTACAAATTGTCTGTCCGTCTGTATGTTTGTTTAGGCTTATCTCTGAAATGGCTGGACCGATTTTGTCGGGACTTTTACTGGCAGGTAGCTGATGTAACAAGGAGTAACTTAGGCTACTAAAACAAAATAAAGTAAAACACTTTTTGTTAAATTTCTAAGTCTAAGTCTTGTCTAAGTCTTAAACTCCTGCGAATATTCATATACTAATATTATGTAGATGTACTATAAAGATGCTACCAGTCGCAAAATGCACGCCAGTGCCAGAAAAATTATCGGAAGATAGCCCGGACCCCTTCGGGACAGACTTTAATATATCAGATATTACTTGGTAGATCCATATGGATCAATATTCATATTATGATTGTGAAAGAGTTTGTTTGTTTTTCACGGCGCAACGGAGCGTCGCTATGATGTGATTTTTGGTTTGGAGATAGATGGAAGGACGACGAGTACTATAGGCTACTTTTTACCGGGAATAAACATCTCATTTTTGTGACCAATCCATTGTGATGTATATTTTATCCAAATTAAAGGAATTGTTTAACAACAAAGCGTTGATAGAATTGACAATCTTTTTATTGCTGATCTTCTCACACATTCGGGCGAAGCCGCGAGCAACATTTACTATAAATATACAGTAATTAATTGTAACATTATTAAACTAATGTCCATGTAACTGGCCACTAACAAAAACGAACCAAATATCTGTCTCCAAAAAAAAACTTAAAATTAAATCAAAAAACATTCCAAATTCAAAAATGAAACTAATTATAAGCCAGCTTTGCTGTAATTCATCATATTCCTCGCATTTACAATGCAAAAGTCCAATTACGTTTAGCTGGGCAAGTCCGCCATTGTTGCGCGCTGCCGAGGGGTGTAATCACCCCGAGTCGCCGTATGATACTTCACGTCTTCTCGGCTTCACTTCTCACTTCCGACTATTTTAGTTCAAAAGAAAAAGCAGATTACGTAACAGATACCAAACGCCTTTACTTTGCTTCAATCTCTTTAAAAATACACTCGTCCAATACATTGCTATTCAATTTGTACAGGCGTTACGCAAAATTGTATGTTGTCCTCATTTAAGCGATTTACAATGCATTTTAGTAATTCTATAAATTAGAAATATATTCATTTATTGTAATAGTTGTATAATTCCCCCAAAATATATATATAAGAAATCTTTTTACAGACTTTTCATACTTATCTTATTCTTTTATCTGTTACGTCGTGGACTAATCCGTATTTCGGGATTAAATGTATCGTAAAGTCATTTAAGATAAAATGCTACAATTATCATCTTAAATTCTTCTATGGTGTCCGTGTGATGCTTGATCTTACAGACACATTCATTTTCAGTATAGAAGAAGAATAAGAAATTATTTCAAGGTGTTTAGTTGAATCCGGTTTGTTCCTGCCTCCGTCATTAACGATTCGGTATTAATAACGATTCGTTAAATACGTATTGATGTATTGATGT
>DWPA01005774.1:0-11512 GCA_018251375.1 Calpodes ethlius
CATACGCAAATTAATTAGATAATAGAAGTAAATAGAGTGAAGTGTAGTGAAAATAACAGTACAATATCAAATAACACTACTGAAAAGGGAACCTGAAGAAGAAGCAAGACACGAGAGATACCAGCCCTGGGAACCAGGTTAGTGCGCTTGCTAAATCCTCCTAATTTATCCCTTTTTGTGTCATTATATTTTACCGCAACTTACAGTCCACTCTTTTAATAATAAACGCCTTCCGCAACCAGCCCTGCCTTTCTTAAAGGTTTGCTCCGCACCGCCCAATGATGATGATGAATCTTTAGTAATTTATTCCATTTGAAGATAGTCAAAGATTCGTTACGATGTTTTACTCGTACTGAATTCAAATAAATTTTATTGTTTTACCGCAAATGTATTACAAATACCTTGGTACATGATTAAATAAAATTAAATTTGAATTTCAATCAAGTATTTCAGTTCCGTACACAAAGGTGAAAACGTACGTACACGTTTACCTACGTATTTAATTATTTATTTTTACCTGCGTATTAATTAATGTAATTTTATTTGTAACTAATTATATTACAATTCATTCGTCTATTCACTGTGACTATAAGAATAGCTTACTAGTTACTTTAACATTGACTAGCATATCCTGAAAAATGGCGTAAAACGATAAATAATAAGTGAACATATAAATTAAACATATTTGAATTTCGAATTGGAAACATTTAATCTAGATTAAATTTTATATTATAAATGAGAAATGAACGTTTATGTGAACTTACAAGCACACACACATGCACAGTAGAAGTCTTCAACGGATAATTTTAAAGCGAAATGAGTTCAAAGTATGTGTGACGAGAGTGAACGTCAACAGCTCTAACGTTATAATTGGATGACGCATATTGAAAATTATAGTTTGACGCGTTTATGGCCAGTTATGGGTTATTAAGGTAATTCCCATAGATCGTTTTATACAACTCAACTATAGTCGTATGTTGATTAATGTTGATGATTTCTGTTTATAATAAAACTATAACTGATAGATGAGTTTTACTTTAACTTTATTTTATGAAAATCCCGTAGCTTAGTTGGTAATGATCCTGCGAAGCGAGAGGCCCCGTGTTTTATTCCTGGGCGGGGCAGATGTTTAAGTGACAGAAAAATGTTCGTACTCGGGCTATGGATTAACACCCACTATGTTGATGTCTAATTTGTATTGTCCATACCATTCGTCATACAGGAATTACTAATGCGGGGGTGTGGGAGAGATAGCGTTTATTTTTTTTAAAGATATGCTAGTAGTAGACATTAGTTTCTCGAAGTTGAACGAGTTGTTACTGAATACAACTGAAAATTTTAATACCGGAACCCTTGCGTACTTCAAAAGGCTTAAACCATCCTGAAAACCATTCAGTAAAGTACCTTAACTTCTGTTAAAAGCTACAGAGTTGGTCCTAAGAGTATGCAGCCAGCAAATAAACCATTTTACCATTCATGAATATGACATTAAACTAGGTGGTGTTGAGTTCAGCAACTGCATAAACGAGAGATATGACGTCATTGTCTCGTCCGTTGTTCAGTGGAATGCACCGAGGAGTGGGGAGAGGGGGAGTTGATTAGTAGTTTGTTATTTCTACTGTTAATTATATATTTTTGTGTTTGTAGATAAGAGTCTTCGCTATTGAATACATACATCTCTTCTAGTTATCTTGGAGTTCAAACTATTATTATTTTTGTTATCTGTACTAATATTATAAATGAGAAAGTTTGTTAGTTTGTCTTTCTTTTACGGCGCAACGAAGCGTGGTTAAGGTATGGATAGGTAAGGTAGGATTTTTGGAGTGGAGATAGTTGGGAGAATTAAGAGTACATTTGGCTACTAACTCACTTCTGTGGGAAGGATACCAAATTAAAGAACGTGTTTAACGACCTAGCTATGCCTAGCAACTAATGACTGGAAGGACTCGGCAACTTTTTTGTTGCTGTTCTTTTCACCCACGCGGGTGAAGACTCGGGTAACATCTAATTATATATAAATTTATACGTGAAGCAAAAACTTTTGTATCCCTTTTTACGACAATTACATCAAAGGACGAATAAGAAATTTGGTTCAGTTAAAATTTATACGGAAAAAGTATGTAGAAAGCTAATATTTTTAGATAATATGCATTAGAATAATATAATATTGATAAATATAAACATTAAACATGCTGCCATTAATTTGACACACACGCATAACATTTACTCTTTTGTTTACATTAACCGCAAAGTTCAGACTGAAAATAGATTAAAATATTAAATACTGTCAATGTGACCTTTGACATAATGAAATATGGTCGAATTTCGAGCGTAGGGGTAGAGTCATCTACCCCTACTATATTAGATATATAGATATTATTGTTAGTTAGATATTACATTTGTTTTAAGCCTAGATGTTAACTTTTAAGGTTAAATGACTTACATAAATATAACCTCAAAGTTGATTATAATGTTATGATTGATTTTAGTAGGCATGCACCATTAAGTAATATGAATGAAGAACGATTTATTCAGAACAAAATTGTTTACATTATGTAACTTATGATAACTTTCACTCGGAACAAGGTTACGGGTACTACGTATGTTAGTAATATTTATGTTCAAATAATATACTTGCAACCGACTGAATATAAAGGTGTTTGTGAAAAACTAATGGGGATATTTATTACTGTAATATAATAAAAACTTCTAGAATTGATATCTCTATTTCTCATACAGCTAAAACGATTTTAAAGTGGTTTTTATTGATGTATTTTATTACTAAAGCGAACACGTGCATATGAACATAATGCACAAAAGGCGTACAATTAACTGTATTTAGTTATTTTCTACATCCTGACGTTTCTAACACTTTCTATGTCTGTCCGTGTGCCGAGGTCGATTGCACGACACGACGGGATGTGTAGAACAAGGTATTGCACGAATATTATTACACAAAAATCCATTTAATGAAAGCAAAATGAAACTATATTAAATATTTGTAATCCATACCAATATTATAAATCCGAAAGTGTTTATTTGTTTGTTTGTTTATTTGTTTCACGGCTCAACGAACCGTCGCATACGATTATTGGTTTGGAGGTAGTTGGGAGCACGACGAGTATTATATACATAACGATTTTGTCGAGGAGTAAGCAGTCAAACTATGCACCGAAAGTTTTTGTGCCACCCAATGATAATTCGTACCTATTGCTATCTAACAACGCTCTTACGTGTCTTCTGAAACACGAAAGCAAGAAACAAATTTTTTATTCATTTTTTTATACTAACGTTCACTCGTTGGAATACTGTCCGTTATCGCAGTTTCGATAACTCAGTTGATCACTTGAATCCTTGGAACATTGGATCCTTGGATCCTTGGATCCTTGGATCCTTGGATCCTTGTATCCTTGGATGAACTATATAATGGGATACGTAGATTAATTAATTTTAATGCACAACGCTAACGCTTGCTGACTGAAGACATCATTATATTATAACAAACGCTTACACACTCATACCCAAGTATTAGGATGTCTTTGTCGCCCGCGAAATTGGATATTTAACAAATTAGATATCACTAGCGTCGATGACCCGAGAACGAACAGTTATCTGTCACATTAATGTCCCGGCCGGGAATTGAACCCGGGACCTCTTGCTTTGCAGGCACGGTCAACCGACTAGGCAACGGAGTATTCAAAGTCGTAATGATAGCATCACATGTCTAAACGACTGGATATTTCACTAATTAGAAATATATACATGAGACATTCAAAATTGTAATGAGTCATATTGATTAGAACCAGTGATGTCTAGTGGTTTCTTTAAATGCTAATAACACTAACACACTCATACCCTGGCAATAGGATTCCCTGTTTCGTGGGTGTTTCGCTGGTTCGAAAAGGTTCGATGTTCGATTCCCAACGAGGCAGAGATTTGAATGCTGAGTTTTCATTTATGTTCATTCTGGATGTTGTGTTCTCGTCTATGAACATTGTCCATGGCACCCATGACACAGGTATCATGATGTGAAGCAATGAACGAATATCATATTTAAAAAAATGTCTTATTTGATTGTAATAAATAATTCTGAAAATATGTACGGGACATTGAATTCTACATCTTTCTAACATCTTATGAGTAATTGGTAGTGTTTCCGACGTAAATAATTACCACCTCGACACGCTATGGTGCGACATAAGATACCATAATCTGGGGAAGTCCGGAATCTTCCCATAATACACTACGATTATCCAATAAAACTCATATTAAGTAGTAATCCAATATAACTTGAACCTCGCTTCAAAGATCCATCTAAGAGAGTGGATATCTTTTTAAAGTATCTCGTTTCCTCCTCAGATCATAATGATATGCACGCAATTATAAAGTTATTAATAAAACACTAACAATAACTTACTAAGGTGTTAAATGTTGATATAAAAATATAAATAAATACTTTGTTTATGTTAAGCATCGAATTTAATTAAAAATATAAGAAATATTACAGGTTTTTGAACTTATCTCGTAGTAAGTTAAATAAGGGGATTGAAACAACATCTTCGCAAACGAAGTAGATAGTATTAGCTAGTAATCCATATGTATATTATACATGCGAAATTATGTTTGTTTGTCCTTCTTTCACAGTCCAAGATATGATTTTTGGTTTGGAAATAGTTGAAAAGATGACAATTATCATAATCCTGTGGTAATCCTACTTTCCACCGCGAAAAAAACATCTCATTTCTGTTGAAAGTTCCATTAAGATGTATATTACAGCCAGATTCAAGTAAGTGTTTAACAAAAAACCGTTGCCTGGCAACCAATGACAGAAAGGAATTGGCAAACTTTTTATTACTGTTTTTCTCTACACGCGTGCGAAGCCTCGTCTAGTTATAAAATAAATCAAACGAAGCTAAAATAATTCATAACATAAAGTGCTTGGCCTATTTAATCTGCCGAGTTTCGTAATACAACGAGATGACCACACCGCTTACTTTGCAATATAATTAATAAAACAATACGATTGCAATATTGTGAGGCGGGTAAAAAGCCAATGTCATGAAATAATTGCAATTTAAACTGGGTTAGACATTCTTTAACATCATAATGTATAATTGTCTTGAGTTTCCTTCTATGATCACCTAAACCTTTACAATGACCTACTGCGAATTGATTTCACTCGTTTTTAAAAAATATACAGGCCACAGACACGCAAACCTTCACATATTTTCCTTAACTTGTAATCCGAACATAATTAGGAAATATTCGAAATGAATATGGGGCAAGATGTGAACTCCAATCATCCGTGCAAAAAACCTATCTTCAATCCATATTAGTTCTTATAACCATCGTCGTAGATCACAATTTTTTTTATCATCATTGTATAAATAAAGCAACTAACCTTAGCTCGTTCTTGGAACTTCTTCGAGTTAACTCTTCAGTTACACACGCGTATTTATGTGAAATATAAATGCACCGTACGGCTACCCACTGCGATGGTCTGAAAGCAACTGACAGATATTATTTTCTTAAACACAGCCTGCAGGCTGCACGCTATATTGCAATTACTTCCGGCCGCTGCAATGAACGAGATTTGAAGAGTAAATATATAAGCTATTGTAAAGAAAATTGTTCCTTTTCAGCTATTGATTTGTTGTATATTAAGTTTGGTTCCAAATTTTATTATTTGAGTTTACATTTCGATTTATGAAACTGTTATTGGTATCCAATTTAATCTATTAACCAATCTATTTAATTTAATTAATAAATAAGATTAATTAAGTTTAATCTCTTGACAAATGACCGTCTAATTATTGATTTTGAGCAACCTATATTTATATACTAACTTATGTTTTTTTTTAAAGTGTGAACTGAATTCAATTCTTCTATTCATGTAATAAGATATATTTTACAGCACGCTCTCTAGCCCACATAATTAAATCGTAACAGGGACAAGTTCAGTTCAATGGTTCATATTAATTGTTCAATCATAATTTTATTATAAACACTTGAACAATAGTATTAATTTATACAATAGTCTTGTCCATATTTATCTTACCATATTAAATAATAGATTACTTATATATTTCAACATGTTTTTAAGACAGTTCCAACTATCCCAAAGTACGAGGCATTGAATTTTAGCTTCTAGATTGATTTTTTTTTTATATTTTGATTTTATTGTTGCAGTTATTTTATTTTAATTTGTTTTTTTTTCTAGATAACATAGTTTACAAGCAAAATATCGACACTGGAAAGCGTAAAGGCTGCATCCCTTCAAATGATATTTAGCGGGTTTCAGCATTTTTGTTTTCCATTTGATATGTTACCGTCTAATCTATGGACAGTGGTGGAATTTAATAAATTATTATTATTATTAAAATACGTTCGTCAGTCCGTGATATCAAACGAGATACCTCGATACAGTTCATCTGATGATTACGTACAATCATATCTATGTTATAATCACCTATCAGATGTAATTATCTAATCCGCGCGTCAAATGGCCAATTATTTAACTTAAAATTGTTAAAACCATTAGAAGGTTAAGCGCATCTCTTTACTTAGAGATATTGACTAAGCAGACAGTTAAAGAACCATACCATTTATTTATTTATTTAAACTTTATTATACCAAATTATTGTGGTCAAAAGGAGGACTTAATACTTAAAGAATTCTCTACCAGTCAACCTTTGGACTAAGCAGAAATTTACGATATTAAGTAATGAAAATTATAATATGAAAATAAAAATAATGAAAAGTACACTACTATACATAAAAGTACTATACATAGTAATATTATAGTTAAATAAACGACTGGTGGTATTATACCATCACAAAGCATTTGACGATTCGTTTTAAACTAGCAACCTACAAAAGTAGCGCAGTAGTCCAATAGTCTGGTAATCTGGTGACATTATCTTTCATCATCACAACCCATAGCTATACCACTGTTAGGCTCGGGTGTCCACACCATATGTTGTCCACCACGCTAGCCAAGTGCGGATTAATAAACTTCACACACACCTTCAAGAATATTTTAGAGAAGTCTCGTGTGTGTAGGTTTCCTCACGTGTTCCTTCACCGAAACAAGTGATAGTTAACTTGTAATACGCACATAACTTCTTTAAAATTAGAGATGCAGGTTTCGAACTCGCGCCCTCACTTTCGGAAACCAACGTTTAAATCCCTAGGCTATTATTGCTATATACATTATTACTGCTATATACATGTACATTATTACTCCAAGTCAATTTGGTATCGGTCAATTAAATAACGATAAAGATGATGTGTAAATATATAAAGTTAAACTACTTACTACTAACTCAGACGAACGGGGGTAACCGACATAGCTCAAAGATTAAGTCTTCTATAGTGGCAATGGGCTGGCAATAGTAAGAAGGACCGATAACCGTTGAAGAATAAAGGTTCATGAATATTTCACACCTCGAAAAAAAGGGTGTATGTCGCCTCGCAACCAAATGGACTGACGACCTGAAGAAGACAGCGGGTATTCGCTGTATTCAGAAGGCTCAGGACCGGTATGAGTGGCTTGCGTCACTAGGGGAGTCCTATATCTAGCAGTGGACCTTCAAAGCCTGATAGATAGATCCCTAAATCCAAGCCAACTGCTACTCTGCTACTGAACAATGGATGTTGGACGAAACTATGGTCTTATATTGGAAATCATTGAGCTATATACGACCTATATAATTTCCGACATTACTCATAGATTTTAAGGTGTTTAATAACATGGCTACCCTTAATGTTGGAGAAGTAGTAAGAATGACCTGCTTCCTCTTTCGCAGACAAGCATCGGCAATACCGTTGACATTACTGGTAACCATGGAGGGTATTAACCACTTACCATGAGATGTCGTAAAAACAGCGTATTCGCCATAAAACCTTTGATCAGAACCTAACTTTTCTTTATGCCAATAACTAATTAACATCGTTCATGGACATCAGGAATGCTAAAAGGATGGTAGATAGATAATCCACCACCCTAGTCTCCCCGAGAATCATTCTGTAGCGTATTCATGGTCTGCAGCTCAAGACAATGCTGTATCGCTGTTTACACCATCGAGGTCCCGAATTGCGTGCTCTAGTCCGTACGAGTAACAAAGGTATACACTTTCCCATCCGGCGCCGATTGCAACGGTTACATATCCGATGCGATTGGCAAGTGCAGCGTGCAGCGGAAGACGGCGACCGTGAACGTTAATTATGCGTTTGTTTATTAAACTGTTTCTTAAAATTGTGAAATATATCTATGTCGTAGTCCATTAGTTGAAACAGCGGTTTAATTGATGACAAGTTATTTAATTGTATGTTGACGTTCAGTGTCACTAGTATTGGTGAATCAAATGGTGAGCAAATGAGTTAGGTTGACTTGATTTAAAAATTAAAAATAGAAAAAGAACTCTGTTTATCAGTGTTCTGATGAAATCTAAACGTCTAGCTGAAGTGTTGAACATTACGTTTATTCATTCGAGTGACAAACATAAAAATCTTTTGTTGATTAATTTTGTACAATCAATCGGATATTTTAACTACTATACTATAGAGGCAAGGTCTTGGAATTCATGTGAAACAAAGTGGCAGGTAGACAGATCATTATTGTCATTATGAAATACCATAGTCCCATTGCTGGGCTCAGTTCTCCCCTCGCAATGTGAGGGGTACAGGCTATAGGATACCACGCTGGCTAAGCGCGAATTAGTACATTTCATACACCTTTATGACCTGAAATACCTCAACATTCAGGATCTGAGAACAATCGTAGATCTATCTATCTATATATGATAATGATAAGTCAGCCACATACTCGTATAAGGAATTTCTTTTCAAGCACGTCCAACAACTAGTCTGCATAAATATAAAATTCAATTACAATGACTCACAAGTATTTCTTAATTTAGTACAAAAATGACCTACATATGAATGTTACTTATTTCAAGAACAGAAAGCCAGACATTTTTTCTTAAAACTATTTAATTATTTTTAAACATTTCTTCGACACTAATATCCACTTGTGTTTTTGTGCGTTCCATAAGATTGCTCTTCTTCTTTGCGCTGTAGCTTTTGAGATAGAACTGCATAAAGAGAATAAAGAAGGAACTGATACTGAACGAGCAGAAGTAATGGAAGAACGCGGGTATCGGGCAGGGGGTCAGCTTCTGTTGGTAATGAAGGTTCGATACCACGAGGATGAACTGGATCTGAAACAAGAACCATCAACCATCACCATCATTGCAGTTTCTTTCGACTTCCTAATTCTAATTGGGGCAGTTTAACTAGTATAGTATACGTGAATGTTGAAAACCTAATTCAGTTAATCATTTAATATTTTCATTATTGGTCTACTTTGCAAAAATCTGCGATTAATTTCTATCACTGATGTGTACTTTAAATAAGTTTTTTTTCTACTCTGTATTAGACTGATTACTTTAAATATAGAACTGAGGTCGGGAAAATGTGGAAAAAACATTGGAGGGCTGAAGGTAGAATTCCCACTCTGCCATTTTGTTGCAAGTTATTTTGAACGTAATACGAAAATAGCATGTTTATGTTATAGCTATATAAGCATAGTAGGTACTAGTTACCAATACCAAAATTTTAAGTGAATAAAATAACAGGCTTCTACCCATTATGGTGACGGTACAACAGGCTGCTAATAACAGAAAATAAATAAATTACTATTCTTCATAGTGATATTTACCAGCTGTACTTTAGTTAAATGCTTCTTCCACCACACAAACTTGGCGAACCGGGGTCCTAGCGCTGCAAGTCCATAATACGCGTACATCAGCACATGGACAAAGCTGTTGATGAGACCAACCACCACGAAATGATCAGTCGGATGGTACATCAAGTGAAGCCACGTCCATGACACCATGATGCTGTGGTGGTAGACGTGAAGAAAGGTGACTTGGTTGTCTTTCTTGCGTAATACGAAGAAAACCGTGTCCAAGAGATCTATATGTTTCGCTATGAAATAAGGTTTTATTTCGCTTATCACCTGAAATATATCGCAGGGTTAAAATGAGGTTAACGACCATAAACTAATGATAAATACGTAAACTCTAATTATGTGAATTTTTTGGCCATTAAATAGTTAATTGTAATCATACAAGAAAATGCTGTTATTTCGTATATGAGCATTTTGATCGCACTGTTAGTGGACCAGTAAGTGACGTTTAATTAGCAATATCACGCATGAGATGTAGAACCAGAACTGTCCGAGCAGGGTCACTGTCAACAGGGCTACAGGTCTTCATAATCCGAAACATTATATTCCAAATACAATCGATGGATAAATTTAATCATTACTTATTCTGTAAGGAAACGTGGAAGTTTGGCTAAAAATACCCTATTAGCGTGGGCATACAACTCTATCCCCGCTCTCGAAGAGCAAATCTGATTTCCTTTATTTTTTCCTTATTCTTTTACGGACAACAAGTATGCAAAATCTAGAGGAGGAAATACAACTACATGAGTTTAGTACTTAATTTACTTACGACTTTCAAGTCTTCCCCTTTCGGACACCTCGTAGTAATAATTCCATGTCTTATTATATATCTCGTGTACTGAAAACATATGAATATTTTAAATTGGGAAGGAAAGACTGATGTTAGGGGTCGATTGAATTACCACTTTTTCTTGTTCAGCAATCGTGTCGCCTCCTGGTTACTTGGATGACGGTGATCACTTACCATCGCGAGGTGGGATGATCTCATGTATTGATTGTTACTAAAAATACATTAGTCCATCTTTTACAGTCATAGTCTTGTTTTTGAAAGCTCTTATACTTACTCTGATTTGATCAGAATTGAATGTTAATCAAAAAACAGGCATAGGCTATTTTTTAATCTAAATTGTATCCGTGAGAAGCCCGACTTCACGTTAGTATCACATCATTTAAGCGCAAGTAAAATGACTAGGTAATAATATAAATGTAATCATACACGCCACTTTAATTAAAGTTTATAATAATAAAGTTGATAATAATATTTATTGTCACAAATAATATACGCACTTGGTACAACGCGCCTGTTACATTATAATAGCAAAACCATTAGCTATAAAGTGGTTAACATTGCTATCAAATACTGACAGGCTTCAAAGTATACTAAAATTGATCAAGTAGTAGTGAAGTATCTCTCTATTTTCTACTGTTATTAATATGTATGCGTCGAAAAACTTTTCAGCTTCGCTAACATCTTTTGTAGCGAGTTATATAATTTAAAGTAATACTAAGTAGTAATAAAACATCTGGGAAAAATACCAATAATTTACAGATAAACGAACATAACGTCTTCATATTTATCATCGCGTTGTGTATTCCAAATATAAACAAAAACTATGAAATGCGGCATCCTCTCCACTCATCATCATATCCCACGGCTGGGCTCGGGTTTGTTCCTACAATGTGAGGTATAAAGGTCTAATATAATGCGCCTACTAACAACAAATAGCAAAACTTCATACTTACAATAAATACTAAGTATAT
>DWPA01005775.1:0-11511 GCA_018251375.1 Calpodes ethlius
CAATAAAACGAATCGTTAATATAGATTTTTCATGTTTGTATCATAATTACTAAATTGAATGTGTCTGCTCTTTGTCACTTTACCTGTTGTTCGATTATTTCCGGTCATATTTTGATTTTTTTGTGTAGAATAATCAAATACTTTTCATTTTTCATTACAACTTGTAACGGTAATTTGATAGTTTTAACGATTTCCTACTCCAATGTAACATGTTTCATTCGAAATCATTGAATGGTTCGACTCTTAGTTCAACTTTGTTAACCCATTGTAATACAAATATAATAAAACAACGTGTTTTCATTATACTACTTGCCAAAATCATTAGACATTAACGTCTATAACAATGAAATTGTCCGTATGTGTATTTATTCTAAAATGTATATTTTTATGTAATAAATATCTAAGTATGAAAATGTATAATTGTTTGTATGTATCTACTGATACGGTTAGTTGTTTTTCAAGTACTTGTTGTTTTATATTTAATAATAATACCTTTTATTCCTCATGTTTTATATTCTGTTATACTTGTATTTACATTTTACGTTCAAACTTCATTTGTTTTTACTTTACCTCTTGTCTTTCTACGTTTGTCATTGAACTTCTAACAAGAAATGTATCTTTATCATATGAATCTTCTGATTCATACGAGTAGGAATAACTGTAAATAGTATGTAAATATTAGTTTAACTGTTTCCGAACAGAATCGAGCGAAGTAATTTAATCGATATCAGGGTACTTCCCTAAGGCATCATCGCATTAGACTTTATGGATAAGTAAATTGTGTAGTTTAACAGAAGATCAGATCCATCAGAGAGTATTCAGGGATGTTTATTTATGTTCTACGTTTATATACGTGATTTATTGGTAGTCCTTGCCAAAAACTAGAACAAATAAGTGAATAATAAAAACGTTTTATTTGAATATTAATAACATACACTGTATTATGTTTGGCCAAAGGTTATCTGTCTACTGTATTAAGTCAATTTTATTTGTAACATCAAATATACTTAAAGTATATTATATTTTATTGTTTGTTTTTAATCTATTTCTTTTATGTTGAATGTTTTATTTACCATATATTGCTGTGTTGGAAACAAGAGATAAGTAGTGATGTTACTTTATATAATGTATAAAATATGATTTTTTATTTATTTAGTTTTGTTCGTGTAACGTACGACAACATTCAGCCCAGGCTCAAAGTTTATCGGCGTACAATCATAACTTAAGTTTTGAAACCATATAAGATATAAGTTAATAATAATTAAAACTATGTTCTCTCTCTCTATCGTATGTATCTCTTTCACTCATTTTCACAAACCTTTTCATTGTATAATTACAGAATGGAGGCATTAGCTCTAATACATCTTTAATATAATGACGTTGCATGAATAACTTGAGGTGATTATTGTACAATCTAAATGCGATTAAAAAATCAGTTTGACATTTTGTTTATTTATTTTTACTGATTTGTTAAAATATCGTCCAATATTGTTCTGTGCAAAAATATAATGAAACATTAGGATTTAATGTCGTGTAAATAGAGTTAGTTAATTTATTGTATTCATTTTTAATACCTCTGTTTCCACAGTATGTAATCAAGAAATTACAAAAAATAAAAGTGAAGTTAACGGCCACATTACATTGCCAATTCGCAAGTCGATTTTGCCTCACTGAATATTTTGTTAGTATTATCAATAATACAAAAGACTTTTGGACGAGCGCTTTGCTTCTGCTTCGTCTACTGTGCCTCAAAAATAAATATCATTAAGTTAATCAACTTGAAGATCTCACCTGTAACAAATACCTGGTCTCTATATCATTTACAAAGAGCTGTATTTTAACATTTCAATAATCAATGACATCATTTTATGCCCATAAAATTGATTTACAACTACTGTTTGTAACTTATCAACCGTAAGGGACCGGTCGTAAATGATATAAGTTGTGTATTTGTACCTATAATAATAGTCAGCGGCAGTGTGGCGCCTGTTTGACTGCTTTGAACAATATACTGCTCCATAATGCTACGTCACGTTACCGTCTCGTTCTAGCCACTATGTGTTCAAATTACTAACTTCAGAGCCGTAAGTTGTTGTTTGTGTTACGGCTCAGGATTTTAATTTTATGTAAACAAGTTTTTCTGTAACGCCTATTTACGGCTGACTACAATGTATATTCTTTTTGATTGATCGAAAGTTAAACTAATGCGGTGAGCCTATTGATATAGCCGAGGTCGTTTTCAACATTTTTAGTGCTTATATTGTACCTAATTTACATGTTATTGTTAATAAAAAACTCATATTTGATGATGTTACATTGTGCTTTATAAGTCGGCTTAACGTTAAAGCGTAGGAAGTTTGAATCTTCCTAACAACTTCTGAAGATTTAGTTACGTCGATGAAAGGATACGTGTGATATAGAAAACAGATTATAATCGAGGTTTAATACGTACGCGATATATCTAAAGTTGATAATACACTGAGAGATGAAAAAAGGAACGAAACGTAATTGCAGACTAATTCTCCCCACAAATTGTATGTTGGCGAGCGATCAGTTAATGAATTTCATTCATTGACGTCCAGTTCGCGAGAAATGACACATACTGAATATATGCTGTGATCTAATAATGAAAATGAGCCTTACAGAGCATGAGATATGAACGAAAATAAAAAATTACGATTGAAAAAGGTAAAATTTTAATCGAAAACGGCCCATGTCCCATTTAAATTCAGTGCGGTTTCGAAGGTGACATCGATAACATCAAAATATGGGGTTAATGAAAATTTTTCGTAAAAAGTGCGTACATTTGTTTGAAATAAAACTTGTATATAAAATTTTCTATATTGCATATTATTTTATGTTTTAAATATGTAAACGAAATGTTGCCATTTCCATATTCCAATGCAAAGAAAATGTTGAAACGACTATATAGGGAAAATATTATTATGACACTATGTTTTTGTAAGAAAACCAACTGTTCTATTTGTAATTGTCATCTTCTTTTGTATTGTAAATTTTCAGTACTTTTTGTCAACGTTTAGGTATTATCATTGTAAAGGAGATATTTTGTTGTGTATAGAACCACTTTCGTGGTTTTCGCCACGTTTCTCTGGATAAATAATTATAAGTAGATACGGATATTATAAAATGTATATCTCTACAATATATGATTTTATTCTCAAGTATGATTCATAAATTCCATATAGAGATCAAAAACAGGGTTAATAAAAAAGGTAAAGGCGTTTTTTTAAGTAGAATACTATTTTAGATAAATCTAAAAAGAAAAATAAAATATTTTGGTCTTTTCGAACCAAAAAAAAACCCGACTCGAAGGACCAAAATATTAATGGCCTATTGAATTTCTAGGACTTAAAATAATACGACTAAATTGTGTATCAAATCGACACCCTATTTCCAATGTTATAATATTAAAAAAATATACAGTCCCTTAAAAACCTTAGTAGAATAAAACTAATTAATATACGATATATGATCACAAATATGTCATATGTTGAACTTTTAAGTGGGTTCTCTATACAACAAATATTGGTGTGTATTCAATCAATCCACAAAAGTGAATACTTTGTCAACAGACTGGTTTGATTCTCTCGACATTAGCACAATGATATCACAGTGTTACTCTTAGCGGAAACAAATGTAGTTGTGCATGACTTTGAATAAAAGTGTATTTTTAATTTTGACTTTCTTTTAAACCTTTAAACTTAAGACTACCCTTTTTTCAATTTCCAATAGCATATTTTCAAGATTTAACAACGCTAGCGAGTATGAGTCTACTAATTACTTACGCACATCTTGAACGAGGGTAAAGAGAACTCCCAGCTCGCTCCACGTACAAACGCATTCCTCTGTAATCAAACGCACTTGTAAGATCGTACCATTTAATCATGTAACAGCGTCACTACTCTGTGACGGTAACTAATCATTATTAATCTGCGTGTATCTGTTTTGCTATAATTCCCGTTGTGGAATAAAGTACGTGCAGATTAACCTTACTAGTTTATCAATTATTAAGCCCAGGATTACAGTATAGTAAGTAGCAATGATAGGGAATGTTCTATTTAATGATTGCGGCATTGGCAAACAACTTACGATCCTTATATTATTATAAACAATAGTTTTGAAAGATTATTCCTTTACTAAAATGTTATCTATATCCATGATGGAACCAACCATCTTGGTGTTCATTGATAATGATTTAATGGGACTCATGCATAGTAGTGGTTGAATATTTTACCCATCTGCCCGGCTACCATACTCCTACTTACGCCTCTTTCTCCATTTATCGACTATTTGCATAAAAATGCAATATTCCTCGGTTCAAGTGTGTTTACGAAGATAAAAGTAATAAAATGAATTAAGAATATATCTTTGGGAATTTCCAGTAAGGTTTGGAATTGGACAGTTTAATCAGTTAAAGTAAAAAGTTTGGATTGTAAAACGTTGTTCCCAAAATTTTGTCTTTGATTCAGTCGACATCTACTGCATTGTGCATACACTATTGGACCAAAAAGGTTCAATCTATTAAGACCTCTGAAGTATATAAGATTCTTCACAACATTTATCTGAGGTTAAACAAAAGATAAATCGGTCCCCATTGGTCACGCAAGAAACACAATCTAATTAGGCTAGCGATACTGAGTAATCACTGATAACTACTCGGTTGTAATATTTTATTCATACTCAGCAAAGTTACGAGGCACTGTAATGAAAATATCACAGGAACATAGAGTGCTTAACGACAAAACTTTTATCTCTAGGAAAAAGTTTGTGACAAATTAAGAAAGAAGTATCGAGGGTGCGCTGAGGTAATGGAAATTTAAGATAAAAACAGGTCGGTTGGAACATACGGCCGGGTTTCACGGTAGGAAACTTTATTACTGAAGTTTTCTTGTAAATTTTACCAGTGTTTATGAAAATTATTTTCTTGTTTTAAACAACATAACGCGGGAAATTATTTTCAAGCTGTCAGCTACATAAATTGGCGAACAGTTATAAAGAACAAGAGAAATTCATAAGCAGAACATAAAAAGATACGATAGAAGAATTCATTCAAAGGCCAAGGTTAGCCATTACTGTCTTTACCATAATCAGGATATTAATATTCTGGATTGCATGTCCCCTTTGACCTTCAACGTTCTAGGGCGAACTCAGCGACTCTGTAAACAAAAGAATGTCGCATAAATGTTTCATAATCCCGGGTTTGTGTATCCACAGTAATTGTCAGCTGACCTGGCTTCGTTTAAACAGGAGTGAGCAGTTGTCTGGCAGCCGCACGTGAGTAATGGTGCGCATGAAAAGACCGCTGTCCAACTACATGACTAGAATTAATGGTCGGTTGAAATCTTAGTGCTAATGGTAAGTATAACAGATCTTTTTAAACCGTTAAGAAGTTCCTTCACTCGAAGTTAATCGCATTCGCATCAATTATCGTGATCTATGTTCAAATGACGTGGAATAATCTCGCTAACCACACTTAAAGGAATTTTAAAGTGCGATTCTTATCTAATGGCTTTAAACGAGCAATTCTTATATATACATAAATATATATATCAACGATATCGAAAACGGCTCTAACAATTTTTCGAAATTTTGTATTCATGGGGTTTCGGGGGCGATAAATCGATCTAGCTATTTTGAGAAAATGTCGCTTTTACCGTATTTTTATTAAATTAAAACCTTCTACAATATTGTTACAATACAAAGCTAAATTTGGCCAACATTTTCAAAGTTAGAATAGCTCGGTCGGAAAATCGGACGCCTTAAAATACAAGGAACCCGGGTTCAAATCTCGGTCCGATTTTATCTTTTATTTTTTCTCTTTTTTTTGAGTTCCTTCTTTTTGTGAGATTTTTTTTTATTTATGTCGGTAAGGTCAAAATATATTATTCATATTTCATCAGTAAGTAATTTGGATTGTTATAGGTAAATATAATTCCAAAAAAACATGATGTACTAAAAAAAAAAACACCGAGCAAATTCGATCATCCAGGGACTATTACTTTATGTACTAAAGTTTTTGTTGTGACATTATCGCAGTACTAACAGACGACAAAAAACCACGTGTGTGACCTAAACTGGTTAGTGCCTATGACTGAAAACTAATTCTTCTGTTTGACGTCATTGGCAGATTTCAAATCAATTACTACAGATTATACACAGATCGCTGACATGCTCATTCTGTTTAATACAGAACTACACTTAATAAATCAAGCTATGTGTATAGCTACAAAGCGCTCACAGCCTAACGGCTTTTGCCGAACATAAGTGATCCACTGAATTAAACAACTGTGAGTGCATTCGGTAGTCAGTTATCCGCCTTTCGAAGGCTCACTAAACCTTTGATCCAAGTTATTTTTATTATAAAGCAGTTGCTAAACCATACAGAGATAAAAACTTTCGACACGCTGTGATCAGCATAACCTTCGAACAATCTATTGAAACAATTTAAAACACTTTCTTGATGTTTTAACTATTTATTCCAAATCAGTCTGAGATCGGACAGAGTTTTAGTTAAATTAGTGTAACAGAACAGAACTCGCACAAAATGAGCTGCGCAGCCAATTTAAGAGACAATCCCCACTACAACTTGGAGGGAAGATGGCCGCTTGCTATTGGTTGACAGGTGCGCGAGACGTAATAGTCAATCGAGGTTCTTTCTTCTGTGGCTGCTGTGGTGTACGTGGCTTGCATGGCTTGGTTGAGGCGGAAACTTAGGCTGGGCTATGGCTAGGTCGGGAGACACGACTTTGCTTGGCAGGCACAATCGGTGACCGTTAGATTGTACTGAGAGGCGTGCTGAAGCATGTTGAGGTCACCTTTACGAGACTTGGCCGTGTCCATGATCAACTAGTAAATCAATGTCATGTCCCGGATAGAATGGGGAAGAAACACGCTCAAAGTAGTCGGAACATGGATGCTAATTTTCAATGCCTTGCATTTACTTAGGGAAATGAGCAATATTAATATAGTGCGTTTAATATTATTTTAGAACATCAATATTTTAAGTGACATAGATTAATAGTCCTCATTTTGGTAAAGAAAATAATTTTGAAAGGTAATTTCTTTAAGTGGCTTGTGTTAAGGGTTAATTAGGAAAATATCTATTATCTATGGTGAGGTAACGGAAACCAGGTTATCCTTATTTCTATTGCTCCTATTTATTTTATTCAGGTATCTGGTACTTGTGTTGTAAAATTACTTCAATGACAATGATCATTCATCACAGTGTTAATCGTCATCTTATTCCATATGTTATAACAAAAATTAAATATACCCTAAGAGTCTTTCAGATAACATGCCTGGGCAAGTCTTCATTTGCCTGGAAACAATAGCGTTTATCCGTTTACATAAAAGAGATACATACATGGTACATATCACAAAAAAATATGCTATCCCGTGGTATATAAAAACGTTGCAATGCATCCAATAAAAACTTTAGAACGATTTGAACAGCAGAACGGTAATGGATATTTTCCCGCGGGAGGGTAGCCGGAATAAAACTCTATTAGATCCGGAGCAAATCCAATAACTCCCTAGCGTATATAGTTATCCAATGAACTTATAACTGTGCTTTTCGTTTTAATCTTTAAAGGTATATTAATGCGCCATTTTAATAATAATGAAATTAAATGTACCCTTTTATTTAAATATAAAAAAGGTATATATATTTTTATTAATTTATTTCAGTTACTGACTTTTCCCGGGGTAAATGTTTTATCTTAATTGAAATTTTGTTTTCATGTATTTCTAACACATATTATATCATACAATTTAGCTTTCTGCATTTCTCCTGCATTCCATCTAAAATTAAATCTCAAATTCCTACATAACACTTATAATAACCAAACTTTTAGCTAACATGGGAGGGACACTTGACCCTAAACAAAATTTGCACTTTAATACTAAATGTTTCGTAATAAAATTTCAAAATATTAAAATAATAATATTAAAAAGTTATGTTAATATTTTTGAAGGGCCTATCCAATGATACATAGCCCTTTAGAGTAAATAAAAAAGAAACATTCCCGTTTTATGTGTAGCGTAACTTACACTGAAAAAAAATACATTTATTTTATGGTACCACTTTATGAGGTAAATATGTACTACCTGGAATACCTGTAATTTACTAAAATAATATTTAATTAATGTAAGTAATATGTTTCATCATTCATCATTACAACGCATAATTGTCCCACTGCTGGGTTCGAGTCTCAATTCATGAGATAAGGGGTAATGTAATGAGTAATATGTTTAATTTATAATAATTAATAGAAAAAAAGAAAACAATCGGCTCGAGATTTGATCCCCGGTTTCCTGCGTTATAAAGCGCCCGATTTCCCGACCTATTCTAACTTCGAAAATTATAGCGAAATTTAGCTTTACATTCTAATGATATTGTAGGCGGTTTTTATTCAATGAAAACACGGTCAAAACGACATTTTCTGAATATAAAACCTAGCTGGATCGATCTATCGCCCCCGAAACCCCTTATATACAAAATTTCAAGAAAATCGTTGGAGCTGATTCCTAGGTCATTGATATATATATACACGAGAATTGATCGTTTAAAGATATTAAATTTCCATGCTAAATTACAGATATCTTGTATTAAAAATAATGCTGCGGGCAGACAGATGGATGGACTTGAAACTTTAAAGGTTCCAATTTAACTATATAACCCTTAAAATGGTATTCACGTATTTATTAAGATCATTAGCCAGGTTAAAAATAAAAAACGTCAGATAAGCATTTTATTAAATCCAGGAATCACGTTGTAAATAGCACTTTCAACTTGTAAATATTAAACAGCATTTTCATTTAGTAATCATTACTTAGAAAGTCCGAGAGCCAATTAAGCCCCAAAGGACTCAGAATAAAATTCTGTCCGGCCTAACAATTTAACTAACAATCCCTTGGCAATTTAACTTATTCATAAAGCTTCGGTTAAATCTGAGAGGATGAAAGAAAACATTTCGGCACTCCGTACATGTTATACAAATGTTCTTTTGAATAGCCTAACTTTACAAAATACAACATTTTAATATATACACCTCCGAATTTTCAGTGTGTAAGAATTAAGGATAGGTTAGGTTAGGTTAGGTGAAATAATGAAAAAATTTATAACGTATTAACGATTTTCTGCGAGATTCGACCTTACAGACTTCACGACTAATAGGGGAGGGGTCCCTGCAATCTTAAATTTCAAATTGACCTTTCCTGCTGATTGTGTCGACCTTCCTGTTCAATGCACGACACAACGGAACCTGATCTGATGAACCTCCAGTTAATTGTTTGTAACAACACCCATCTTTATTTACATTCAACCGTAAAATATTTAATGTGTTTGTTCGTAGTTTTCGAAAAGCACTTGAAAGTGGTGTAGATTTTACCTTTTTACTAAAGAAGTGATCTCTGCTACCTTCGGTTACTGCTACCTGCTGATTAACTTCGGGTAGAATAGAGTATTGTTTGAAAGAAACATAAGTAGGTGTATCCGAGTAATGTATCATTGAATACGTAGCTAATATACAAACATATTAAAATAATAAGACTGAATGAAAAATATTATAAACAAATCTACTACCAAGTTAACTCAAAAGGATCAGAACCGACTGACGGAGTGGCGGCAAAGAGCAGTTTAAAGGTCGCAGGACCGACGTAGCGGCGTGCGGTCTGTCATCTATAAGCCGCGCCTTGAAATAAGACTGAGCGACGCCGCGCGCCTCCCCGCACGTTCACCGTTCTATTATATGGCTGCTGTTGTTTTAATATCGCTTTACTAATTACTGTCGTATGTAGTAGCACTTTAGGTTACATTTAGATTGTTATTAAATCATTCCTTTTGCGAACACAGCCACAGTAGACGCTGAATCTAATGCCTGTGGTAACTTTCCACGTTTGTGTGACGTGACGTCACATAGTAAATGGTACAGAGAAGTAAAGTAATTTTATTTATTATTTTTATTATAGTCAGCAACGTATCTCTTATGCGTTTTGTTTCGCGGTTGCCCTGGCTTTAATTTATTTTATAATGTACGAGATAAGTCCTTGATATGGTTTAAAGCATACTCCACAATGATCCAACATTGATAAGGAGTTAACTTAAGAATAAAAAATAACGTTTTAAATTAAATAAATTTATACATCAATATTTCTACAATAAAGAAAGAGATATCTTCGTTATCTATTCTTGAATAATGTGCAATAATTTTGTGTAACGCCACGTAAAATGTCGGTTTCAAAAGTAACAGAACAATCGTTCATGTAATTGCAGTGTCTGACGGTGCGGCGTGAGATTCCCTTCATTTTATGCAGAAAATGCGGGATTTATTACCGAAGCTGCTTCATAAAACGTTTCTGTGAATAAAATCATATTTCTAGCGCTTAGAATGTTTTGCTTTAAAGTGTTAAATCTCTTTAAAACCACTATTGGCTGAAACGTTAAGTAAAATGGAAAATATATTTTTCGTGCACGTTTTATAGATAAAAAATCCTAACTTAGATGGAAATATTATTGAGGTTTATGTAGATAAATGACCGTTTATTTACAATAGGTGAAGCTTTTTTCTTGTGCATTCAAAATCTTATATGGAAAACCAAAATATTTAAGCCTTTGTAATATATACTAAAGCAATATACATTATATAACCTGCGTCCATTTGAAATAATATTTCTTTTAAATGGTTTCTCAAATAAGTACTGTGGTCTCGACCAGCAATTTTAGTAACCATACTTAAACTTAACTGCAATTTATTATACGGTTGTAGCTTGTAAAAGAAGCTGATAGTAGAAAATTACAATAATTTTACCGATACTTAATGTCCCTAACACAATAAGCCCCACGCTCCACTCCACAAAAGCACATTACCCCATTTCATTTCCAACAATTGTTTTTCTCTATCGTACAAGATAATCTTTGGCAGTCGCGGAAAATAGGCGAGGGAAATATGGAGGTGGAATGCGCCCGGCGCTGCATATAAATGCGCAATTGCTCAGTGAGAAATTGTTATTTCCTTAAAATATGTGTTACAATTCAATTTTGCTTACTCAGCCGAACAGCGCTATGGCGAATTTAGAAGGCAACTAACTTCTAGTGATGTGATTTCTAAATTTACTTAGCGGTGAATTTCACTTAGTACATATTCATTCGTCTTCATCACAAACCATAACTATCCCACGACTGAGATCGGGTCTACTCTTACAATATAAAGGGTGATGTCATAGTTCACCATGCTAGTCTAATGTCGACTGGCAGACTTCACACACCTTTTGAGAGTTTCCATTATGGAAATCTTTGAAGGTCCACTGCTGGACATAGGCCTTCCCTAATTTCCACCATCTGTCTTCTTCAGGTCCTCAGTCCATCTGGTTGAAAATCATTATGGAAAACTCTTAGGTGTGCAGGTTTCTTTACGATGCTTTCGTTTAGTCGCATATGTTATGATGATGAGTTTGGATTAAGAATATAATAATATTTATATAACTGTGAAA
>DWPA01005776.1:0-11509 GCA_018251375.1 Calpodes ethlius
TAAAAAATTTGAATACTTTGCGTATTAGAAGTCAACTATTGAAAGAAGATATTGTGAGGATTGTTTTATATGCCAGACTTCCGAAACGTTCTGAAAGGTTAAGTCTGGTAACGTATATTTAGCCGGCAAGGGTATTCTGAGCTATGAGTTACCTAGCAAATACCCGCTCTAAAGGGCAAGAATTTACATCGCTCCATCGCTTAAAGTTCCGACAAATGTTTATGAGAAATTTAAAAAATACCACCAAATAGGTGTAACTATACATAACTTAAATATTATAGTAATATATAGATGGAACGAGCACTATTATTTTAAAATATGAAACCAGGAGGCATAAACTTTGCTTTGCTAATGGCTTTCATAGATATCACTGTTGACAGGCTGTAACAGTTAGGCTGTGAACGTTCTTTACGAATGTATCAAAAGTATTGAGACCTACTTATGTATCGCCCGCATACGGGCGGCACGCAAACTGCTTATAAATGACGTCCTTTACTAGAGATCACAATCTTAATTATGCCGAGAAACTTGAATAGTAAAAGACTAAGTACATTCTCGTATAAATAGACTCTTCATTTGGTTCTCTCTTCCCTGTCTGTGGAACAGCTTGTTAAACAACGAAAGATTTTATAGCCATGGGTGTACCGATGAAGGACAATTGCCCCCTGGAATTCATGTCTTGCAGTACGTATCTGTTTTTCCATAAAACTTCCTATTTACCGCGCGTTTGCCCGTTCCATCCGTGGCGAAAAAAAAACTTTTGTGGGTAGCATGAGAATATACAAACACCCAAGGCTTAAATTTCTCCACCGAGAATCTAACCGGGAACCTTCGATGAGTAGGCATTTTCACTACAATTATTTATAGGGTTCAAATCATACTAACATAACGGTCGTAAGCGAGTTCATTGACCGACCAGAAGAATTTTAGTAGTCCGTGGGATGGTTCGTTATCTAAAGAAGAGTGATTCCAATAATCGCTTCTCTCACATAACACTCTACATCTTAATAAGTACCGACATTTAATTGCTTCATCTGGTACTACTTATCCACAAGTACGTCGCATGTCGCTAATGAAAGTAATGATCATTTTCCTAGTCGTATGACGCCATGAGAATATTGAATTAGTTTTTTCATTATTCATTAATAAACTTTTAAAGTAATCAAATAAAGTAGTATTGTATTTTAAGAGACATTGAGTTTTACTATTCACTTGAAGATTAATATCATATATCTACCTTCAGGGCGGTTTTTCAAATAATATAACGTTTATAAAAGATTCTTATTGTTCTTATTAGTATGTCATGACGTACTTCCTAAACTTAATGTTATAGTCATCACTTCCGAAATAATTAACTATATACCACAATAATATCGTATCATACACATCGTACACTACTAACCACTGTATATTTTATGCAACAAGCATTTTAAATTTTATATATACTAAATACACTTGAACGATGCACGAAACTCATTCTATATAATCGAAATGGGTAAATCTTTCAAGATTTAGAAGAGTTAAAAAAATGGAAATATGTTAAAAAAAATAATGTTGCCATTAGTCTTTCAAAATCTCGAGACTGTAAATATGTTACACTTCTCTTACTCTTAGCCAAGAAGCAACATGGGATAAAATTTGTTTCAAATTAGTACAGAATATTCCATGCTCCAGCCAGAAAACGAAGCTCACAGCTCATTTTAAACAAACAAAGCGAGCCAACACGAAAAAAAATCTTACCACCACTTGTAGTGTGTATTACATTGCGCCACCTAAACATTCTGAATCCTTAATTTAGGAGTTAAAATTCCGTTGTACAGCAACATCCGTCTAATTCTCTACGCACGAGCGTAATTCTCCCCCATTACATCTACGAGTCATAAGTTTTTAGGTACAAGTAGCGTTGTAAGTGTACTCCGCAGTACTTACACGGTCCTAATTAGATTCTGACACATCAAGGTGTAGTCACCACGTATACCTCGGTTCTCGCCAGTTAAAAAGACATCTAATTATTAAGACACTTCATTTACTTACTCAATTAGTAAGGCTGCGATCTCCCGCAGAGTGCCAATTAAAAAATAATAGAGACCCCGGTGTGAGCGAGAGGGTCGAGAGCTCTCGCTCTGGCAAGTGGCTTAGAGATGATCCGCCTCGATTGATGGCTCACTATTGAGTGATTTGGTTTTCCACGGATCCAAGGAATTTTCTTTTTATTTTTTTATCTTGCCGCTGATCGTGCAAGTTTTTAATTCTACCGACCGTCGAGGGAAGTGATTACGGCCGCAATTTTCACACTTTCGAAATTCACGTCAATTGTTTGATGATTTTTAAATGTCTGGTTTGTTTCTTATTACTTCGTAATCAATATTAACATGCAAATTTTTAACTGAGTACTCGTTAAGTTCATACCTTAACTTGATTGGTGTATTAAATTACACAATTAGTAGTTCGTTGCACCCGTAGCGACTAAAATTGGCAGTGTCACGTAAAATTTCGTAAAAGGATTAACTATCTTATATAATAAGCATAACGAACCCTAAAACAAGTCGACAATTGAGAAAGTAACGCGTCACTCGACGTCGCGAAAAACCGAATTAGCGAATTACCCAGTCTAGCCACTTGTCTTACGACACGGTGGGAAGCGAAATTCGAATGTCGTGCTGCCATAACTTATTTATTACCTTAATAATTAAATAATCCATAATAAATAATCTACTAGAAAAAAACTGCAAACTTATCTGTTTTACGACAACGTGAGGCTAAAATTATTCTAGTTTTAAATCTCGACCAATTCATCTATATTCATCATATTAAAACGTCATTACAGAATGGTAGTATTAGCCCTAATGAATCAGTATCTAATGATGTTGCATGAAACGATCTTAGGCGATTATAGTGAAAGCTAAACTGCTGTTTAAATTGCTATTGATTACAATATTGTCCAATGTTGTTCTATGTAAAGATATTATGAAGCTTTGAAAATAATGTAAATTATTTAAACGTCGTTAATGCAACTGGCTGATTATCAATTATAATCACTGAGTCATTATGAATTTTAAAGTGAAGATTACCTACAAATTACTCTACTAATAACATTTGGCCGAAGCAAGCGTAGAGTTTCACGACGATTTCCACCCCTCCCGTATGCAGTGTCAATATGACGTTTATGACAACTATATGAAAACTTCTATAGTATATAATAGACAACCGCGCAGTGAACCCAACTCAATCCGGTGAGACCACCCATCAATATCACACTCGCCAGTCACTAGTGATCCATGCGACGCACACCCAAGCCTCTGAAAGCGAACTCGTAAGTAATTAGCCTCGCGAGACACTCCATTCGCGTCCTCACAAGCGATGTGAAGCGAAGATACCGGAACGGCGGGACGACGAGCGAAAATGGCTAATCAAATCGACTCCCGCTCTCGTTTCGAGTGCTTTTTATATTTTCATTGTGCCGTCAAGTGTCACACTGCAGGTGAATTTTCAACAGTCGACGCTGTACGGATACGCCCACAGTCATACCCGATCAGTTACGTTCAAGTGCTTGCGTACGAATTTCAATCAACCCCCATTTTTATATCGCACCGTTGAACCTCTAATAAATGTCACGGTGCGATGAAATTCAAATGAATCTTTTACAACTCCAACTCACGTTATTAATGCTGCACTTGTTTTTTTGATCTTTGTCTCGTCACTATAAATTTAGGAGATTTATAATCCTGTGTTTGAAGTTTAATAGATAAATTTAATATTTTAGCGTACTTGACTACTTACTGAAGTGCTCAGAAATCAATTTGTAGATCAGACTTGTCTTTTAGATTGTATAGTTCGGCCCATCGCATACACTTTCGTGATTTGGAGGGTATATCGAAATTAAACCATAATGTTATTAATTAACCGAACTCTTGGCCTTTAGCACTTGGCTAGCATGTAAGCCTGACCTGATCCTCTCCTCAAAAGATATCAAAACCCACTTGTGGGTAGTTATGCATTACTATAATAATACTTACTAAAAAAATAATTTCCCTTTAGAGAACTGAAATAACTCTGAACTGAATGGTAAATCGTGTGGAAAATGAGGTATGAAAGACGCTAAATAAATCTTTATTCATCACACATTAAATTAGCTTGCATATTTAAACGGCGTATATTAAATAAGAGGCAAGTGATTAGTATTTGTGTAAAGTTCTACTGCATGCAAGGCTCAACTGGACGTTAATCAAATGTACAAACTTATTAATATAAATCTTGTATTTAACTCGTTTTATTTATGTTATTTAATTGAACATAATGTTATGTGGGATGGGCTATCTGATGGTAATTAGTCACATCACTTTTAACACTGCAACCAGAGCACTAGGAGTGTAGCTACTCCATCTATCCTTGAGTCAAGCAAACCTCCTCTGTTCTTGTTGTACCCTGCCAAAGGACAGACGCTATGGCAAATGATTCCTCCTGTTCGAGATAATTGGCACCTGTATCATAAAGTGAAACCTCAACCCTGAAATGATGGTGCAGACAATTTCCAATATTAAACTTATGTTGAACCAGTTAAATCCTAAGATTTCTATAACATTGTTGCTCTCCATCTTTGCAGGGAGTTCTACTACATTCAGATGGAAAAGTATGCGCGGCAGGCGATCAGCGAGGGCTTGAAGGCAGCAGACGACCTCCACGTCGCTGGCGACTCCGAGCTCTATAGGGTGCTCAACTTACATTACAACAGGAATAACCACATTGAGGTAAGAATTTGAAGAATTACACATTATATTTCCATCTTCTTGCCTGTAGTACCCGATAATCTATCGATAATGGAAGAAACAAAAAAAAATATGAAATTTGTTACCAATGTTTTCAATTAAAATCAACCATAGATATGTTATGCTTTGGAACTAAAATTTTAAGACAAATCAAGAAGATTGCTCCTTCCTTGGGGTATTTTCAGCAAAGACCCTGAAACGACTTATCCATTTCATTTGGAACGAGGTTGTAAGAGAAGAATCATTGTTTCCAGGTGCCACCAAACTTCAGATACGTGGTTGAGCAGACGCTTCGGGAGTTCTTCAGAGCCATCCAGGGCGGGAAGGATACCGAGCAGAGCTGGAAGAAGTCCATCTACAAGGTCATCTCTCGGCTCGATGACCCCGTGCCCGAATACTTCAAATCGCCGAACTTTCTCGAACAGTTGGAGTGAGCGCTGCAACTCGACGCACAACGTTTTCGGCATAACAAAATTTTAAAATGAACGATATCCATTGGAAAATTGTTTCGCACACCAAAATTTTACGACACTCGCATTTAGGCCTTCTGATTCAAAATTATTGATAAAAAAGTTTAAGTAAATTATTAAAGAAATTGAATTTGTACGTCGAGCGGCGTGGCGAGCGGCTCGCCACGTCACTGCCCGCGCTCTTCTAGGAAATTCATTAGTTTATACGAGTAAGAGAAAATTTAAGTCACCTAGAATTTTATTTCTGCACATAATATATTTCGCTATATATAATTATTATTATATTATTATTAAGTATTATCTTAAATGGTTTTTATAGTTATGTATATCTTAAAATCATTTATTGATTTACTCATTAAGGAAAAAAACGATTAATATATTAACTGCTTAAGTTTTAAATTTTTTTGTTGTTTTTGTTTTATTTCTCGGTCCTTACCTTGTCCCAGTCCTTCGGGGTATTGTTTTTGTTGTATTTATTTTGAAAAATATTATTATTTGGCTCGCTTTGCGCGGCCGAAAATTGTCAACCTTTACCTCGTCTTAATTATTTTAGGGATAATTAACGTTAACCATAGACATTAGTACAATAGAGCAGGGTTATTTTTCGATCCACAGACAAAGAATTAAACATTATTTTTATACTGATAGCCGGTTATATGTTCGTGCAGATTTTTCAATAGCATAAAGATGCAGATACCAAATTCGAAAATGAGTAAACATCCTAAGTTACAGATTACAGTAAACATCCTTGGTTCCCGTTAAAATATTTCGGCACAGTTCGGCAGAATGTCTTCAGTTGGTCCGGACCATCTGCGGGGCGACTCGCTCCGGACATAGGGTTAAGTTTATTTGTTAGATAAATATTATATTCCGAAATGCGTGGGCGCAGATCTTTTAGCCACTGATGGTACGCGAAGCATTCCTTCTTGTCGATATTTTCGTAAGTAATCATATTTCCTTTTCCGATAAAACTGTATAAGAAGGTCTTTTAGCACATTTAACCAAACATTAAACACACTAATAGAAATAAATACCCATAATCCGAAGTTCTGTATACTATAATATATATCCTGTTAGTTTTCTATACTTGGTAGGTACGTTAAGTTGAGAGGAGAATGCTTCGCTGGCGGGCGCTTTGAGGTACCTGACGCCTACATAGCCATCAATGCACGTCAAACAGGCTCAATAGACGAAGGCATACAAATCAATAGATCAGAGTTCAAAAAATCTTCAAAAATTGACCAGAACCTTACAAAAACCAATGCACTGGCCCAGCTCGTCCGAACAGAAGTGCCTTCAATAATGTTGATATTTTACAAGGTTAATATGAAATTACCAAAGGGCCCTCAATAGAATTTCGCCCAACCGAAGGCCTCAAGGCGCCCGCGTTCAACACCGCCCGCCCACGCATGCAGTTCGCCGTATCGAACAATCAGTATACATACACACACTTACTATTATACTATAGAAAAATAATTAGTTTCATTCGTAGATATACGTATGTAGCGCGAGGAACCCGGCGCTTGTTTCCGAGCGTTCGATTTACACTTGTAGCTTCACCGCACAGTGTGTCACAAACACTTAACACTCGACGACGACTCGACGAAACGCATCGGAAGCAAGGTCGGGTCGATCGCACATCTCGATGTATTTGTTATAACGTGTAGACGCCGGCCGTCGACTCCGTAACGCGAAAGCATTTTCCGTTTCCATCCTAAGTTCGACAGGAAACCAGATATATATTAATTTCTCGCTTCTTAACTAGATGTAACATAAGATAGATAGTTGTACAGAGATGAATAGTGACGTGTATATAATACTGTAATTTTAATACAGAAGAGATAAATCGAGATAGAACTATCTTAGCGCTAATGGTATTTAAGTAAGGCTCAATAGACACACGGCAATTGAGATTTGATTTGCGGAATTGTGAGAACGTTATACCATCCTGAGTTGTATGTTTAGCACCGCGCGGAGCGGGCGGCCGGCCCTAGCTAAGCAAGTGTAAGCATTTTTAATTTTGGATTACACTTTGTTAACGTTTAATTTGTAACCGTTTGAACTATTGCGATAATATAAGAGTACCTCAGTTTAGGATGGACCAGGCGTCGACTGGTGTGCTTAGAGTAGAGTTCAGGTTAAGACAGCGATGAGACAGAACCCTTCAGAGACATCGACACATACTTGCAGCCTCCCCCACAGTTCGTCGTACAGGTTTTCAGTTCGAAATTCCCCCTTCCCGACACTCTAGTGTCCACCGTCACCCAACCCTTCAATGCAATAGCCCGGATTCAGTTTATGCGATTCACGTCGGTTTGTAGGCACGTTTAGCAGTCGCCGCAGGACATTCGAACGTACACCGTTCCATGTTGAGTTTAGATTTTATTGTGTTAAATGTTATTTGTTTCGTTTGTACCAGACGCTGACTTTTTAGAGCTGAGGAATGCCGATTAAATACTTCCTCGTAGTTCGTTAGGGTATACGGTAACAGATATCGAATTGAAATATGGAATTGATTACATTTTTAATGCAGTATCAATCTTGCCTCGTATGAATCCCGTTAAGATGCACAAATCGTAATACTCCGCGCGCACGTCCCAGCTCTAAAAAGTCAATATTCCTCGTAATTCTTTGTATAGTAAGTAATGAATCCGTTATTCCGATCTCTCCATAGATTTCTTAATTATTAGAAGTGTTAATGCAGGCTACACACACATATTACAATAGAAATGTATTGATTTCCCATCAACAGTATTCAACCGACATGCCGTTATTTGCAGATACTTGGAGCCGTTTAATTATTTTGATTGTATTTTCAGGCAGGTAAGAGCGTTCATAAGAATAGTTTGTTATGTATTAAGTGTTTGTTTGTGATAAATTTTGTCCGGATTTTATACTTGAGTGATTCACTGTGCAGCAGCCGCTATAAGACCACATGGATATAATTGAATAACAACAGCCGAGTACGATTATTCGATTCTGTGTATTATTTGTAAGTGATCGGTTGACAATTTTTCTAAATTAATGTAAAGACTCAAGTTTGAAACATCGAAATATTTAGTCCACAGTGATCATGGGGATACCCCATAGAAAAAGTACAAAATTCGGTGTTGAATTAAAGATCAAGTTTGTAACTATATGTATTGTAGATTATAAAAATTGTCCTTTTGGCGACGTCAGTTCTATTGTTTCAACATTTTGTATCTAGATAATAGTTTATTTCTGTTTCATAAAAGAATTGTATGTAATGTTGGTTTACATTTTTAGTATTTTCGAATCCGTCTACGAAATGTTTGGATTATCATTGTGAAATGAAATGAATATGTATCTAATTATTTTCAAAATTAATTATAAAACAAAAACAATATATGTAGAATATATTTGGTTCCGCGTTTGGGTATTATGGTTCCTAAATTTTCGAAATTGTAATAGACTCTATTGTATAGCATTTCATTTTTGGAAGTTAGAAAACTTTTAGGTGTACCAAATAGCTGTATCAATTTTCTATACGAGAAAAAAATTCAATAAGGAAATGCTGAAACGTTAGGTAGTTATGAAATAAGTATTATTCGTTTATATATGTATGTATATGTATCTGATAAAAAAAAATCAAAATTGAGCACGGATATACTATTAGGATGTCTCGAAACCAATACTGCCGACGCTTATCATAAAAGTAATTACGAGTTAGTAAGATAAGCCCGAACGCCCACTTCTCCTTGACTCTCGGTGATCCAATGAGCGTTCGTAATTTTGTATTGAAAGTTAATCGATAGAGAATAAACAATATTTTCAATATCCTTGTGGTCTTCATTCGTAACAGCGATACACGTTCATTTCGTACTTTGTGTGTTTGTATGTAACGTTAAGTTAATAATATTTCGTTAGCGGCGACGACCGCTGCCACCGTATGGTATATTTGTAAAAGACAGCGAGCAGACGCGGCGCCGGTGATAAAATTAGTTACAAAATTAAAAGTCAAAATTAAGTATTTTAGTATGGCGCCTCGCCGTCTTTCACCGTCCACATTTTTGACCCACATTGCTTTAAACTAAATTTTTGTCGGTCGAGTGAGAGACGGCGAGCCGTTAAAATTAAAATTTGAATAGTGTTTAGGCATTATTTTCGATATCCTCGCATTTCGGCTAAGTGATTGGGCCCGCGTCTGCTTGTTTCGATATATTTAGTACAAATTTCATGATGTTAAGGTTACGAGGCTCAAAGCTTTTCTTTGGAGGCCCCTCCCGCCTCCCCGCACCCGCCCCGCCCTTATAAATGACTCGTGTATAAAATTTTATTCAAAAGAGTATTTTTGTATTGAATATTTCTAAAGTTGGTGTAAAAATCAAAATTTCATAAATTATAGCGATGGCAAAAAGGGGGACATTAGGTAAATTTAGAATGTCATGCGTTTTTTGTATTTAATTTTAAGAATAGTATCGGATATTAAACGTTTAGGATCATTAACCATTTGTAAATAAAAAGTCGGTCGGCGCGGGCGCGGCGCGGCGGGGTGCGCCGGTTATATAGATAAAAAATATATAAATGACTAAAAGATGTTTATATGGTTCTGGGTGTAAAAATATAACTTTAAAGGCATTTTTAAGGTGAAAGTGGACAAAAATTGTAAACGATTCCTCGGTATTTGTCTTAGAATGGCTGCTAACGGGTCAATATTGTAATCTGTGGGCCTCAGACAAGTCATATACCTAATGTCACAAAACTAACCTAACCTAATACGCATTAATTATTACAGTAACGTAACTAATAATATTAGTATCACATCGTCATAATGCTTATAATTTACGAGAGCGCGTGTCTTTGTCCGTCAATGTGTAGGAACCAACAACTGTTTGGTGTTTAGACATAAAGTTTGAATAATTGTGGAAAAGAAAAATGATTGTATGTATCAAAATTGTATATATCTGTCGTTCGACCGATAGATAACTGCGAATTGCGTTCATATATTGGTATAAAAATTGGCGGTTCTAAAATCTGTTAAAATGAAATCAAAATTAATCGATTGAGGTAAAATAATTGAATACGGTATCACGTGGTAGCTTCGGACTAGCGATGTCGTGAGTTGTTGATACCAGTGAGGGATGTTTCTTCGTGAATATAACGATTAATAAAGCTAAGCTTTTATTTGACATCATGTCTTTTATTTATAACCCCTTTTTAGTTAATCCTGTGTGTACAAGGCAATGAAATTGTATGAACTACGCATTTACACATTCATATCTCCGCTTCAAGATTTTTTGTACTGGAAGTTATTTTACTTAAGATCTGACTATTTTTTTATATAAATAGCCAACCAATGACCTGACGAGGCACGTGATGGTAAATAGCTACAGGGTCCATGGACATTGGTAACACCAAAATCACAGATGCGTTTTCAGCTTATAAGAAGGGAAGAAGAAACAAAGAAATAAAGGGGAAAGAGAGATATTTTTAATTACTAAAATATAAATTATTGTTAATTATAAATGTATATATATAATGTCAGTTATAATCAGTTTAAATTGCACGTGTATTTAAATATGTTTCAGTGACTTTAATAAGTATAATAAACATAACTTTATTATAATCTATATATTTTTCTACCTGACTGTTCAAGTGCACCCCCTTATACCCCTGGGGGCAACGGATTATGTAGTAATAACAAAATATACAGTGTGACTTACTTGACGTATTCATGATGGGATATGATATAGTAGATAAAATATAATGGATAATTCTGCAAATGGACGAACTAAAAATATTTTTTTTATAGTTGTAGTTGTATTCGCCTCGTATACGTTCGTACTATTAGAAAAAACAGAGTTATTTTAAGACTGCAAGTTTCATGTTTTTAAAAACAATATTGACATTACTAATAAGTATATTCGTAGGTTATAAATGTGCAATTTTAAAACAACACTACGTTTAAATTAGCCAGCGACGGATATTCTTTAGCTAAGCGAATACTGAGGGATAATCCTTTATTTAGGAAAAGCCGAATTTAATATCTATCCTACTAATAAGATAATCTTGAATGGTCTTAATTCATCATTATCACAACCCATAACTATCCCATTACTGGGCTCGGGTCTCCTCTCACAATGTGAAGAGTACCGGCTATAGTCCACCACACTGGCCAAGCGAATTGGTAGACTTCACTCACCTTCGAGAACATTATTGAAAATTGTTTCCTAACGATGTTTTACCTTACCGAAGCAAATGATAATTAACTTGTAATACGCACATAATTACTTTGAAAATTAGAGGTGCGTA
>DWPA01005777.1:0-11509 GCA_018251375.1 Calpodes ethlius
TCATATTAAAGATATAAAATACAGTTTTACTATTTAACTACACGGAAAATGTATCGAATACGTCATAGATAATTCTCAGCCCTCTTTATCTCAGAATCCAATGTTAACTATCATAATGTTAATTAAATAATACGGTTAATTACTGAACGCTGGTTAGTGACGCCACAGACAACAGGAAATTATTTCCAATCCCTTACGATAATTACGGAGAACTGTTCGCTTAAACTATAAATACGAGTAAATATAAATAAATCATTTTGTTTTTGTTTCATTGTTTGTGAAATGTCAAATGTTCGAAGCCCTTTTATAAACAAGCTGATAACTTTATCTGGGCCCAGTCTCACTTGAACGACACGTGATTTTTCCTGATAGTGATTTAAAGCGATTCCTTTTTGAAGTTATACTTTCTTGGCGCGTTAGGGAAAAATGTAGAGAGTAAATTTTTAAGATGCGCGTGCGCACCTTCGCCAAAAATCGACACTATGAATTTAATTAGCCACTGACGTGTCACGTCATTTTGACAGCTCGCTGTTTTTCTAATAATGATGTAATATATCAGAATTGTGTGTCCAAAATTTTCAAACACGATGATTTTAATCTCCTTGATTTTTTTTTTAATTTAAAGTGACTTTAATATAATTAATGTTGATAAATAATTAAAGAAGAGATCTGCTCGATTAAAATCTCGCGCTACATAGTATTACGACATAATAACACTTTACTTAATACACAGCTAAATAATAATGTTCCTATTGGTACACAACGCGTGCATAATGTACATTGTGTACACTTTACACACTGCGCAACTGTACCTACACTTTCTATTGTACAACGAACACGAGGTAGCATATGAGGTAAGTGAGATAACTGGTATGTTAATAGGGATACAAGAGGTTTATAACGGTAATGTACGGCACACATTAGGATGATTATCCAAAAACAAATAATGATCACTTAGATCACGTTAGTAATTTCTGGATTAGCGCTTAGTAGATTATGTTTTCAGTAGAGGTTACTTATTGGTTTGAAATTGGATTCTTAGGGAAGTCTTTTTTGTAAGTTTTGAATGAATTAGAAATTGATTATCATTGGATTTTTGAAGGATATATTAGAAAGAATCTGGCGCACTTAAGAGTATTAATATTTTCAAAAGTTTACGTAGTATGCTTATCTATAATTGACAATTTGGTGAATTATGACCTTCACTCTTTTTATGAGTGAGGGATAGCAAGCAAGCAGTGCTATTTTTATGCTTCTGGATATTTACGACAAACTTGGAATATAAGTGCAGGAGAGTTTAAATTCCACTCAAAGGAATTATAGAGATAACATCAAAGTATATTATAAAGTTGATGAAATAAAATAGTTAATTGATCAAATAGCTGAGAGTTATAGGGATGGCCAAAACGAACGTGTTTGTTTTTTTTTGATGTTGCAACCTATCGCTCCACTTGCGTACACTTTAACCTTCAGTTAAAGTAATTGAAAACCGTTTATTTTTGTCCACAACAATCGTCAAACACGTCTTGACACGGTTTTGTGAAACATTCAGTTAGTATTGACGTCACTGTTGACCCCAATTAACATCGCACCTACATTGTCAACGAAATGCACTGTTTAGTAATCGATGTGCTGTTGGAATATTTAAGTTATTGCTTACAAACTGGCTTTCTACAACTCTGTCAGCAGTATATTTCTTTTCTTGGCTTGCATCCAAAGCACTGTATCAAAAGCGTGGATTCCATCTTCTTCTATCCAATAATTGGCTGATCATGATAACTGATGAGACATCTCCTGAAGGAAGGTCACCGACAATTATAAACATTCTAACAATTTGAAAGACGTGACGATATTAAGTGCTGCATTTGTCAGATCTGTTTTTAAGGTTTTACGCATTATAACAGTGTCAAATTAGTAAGAAAAAAGTTCATGTTACTTAAGTTATGTTAACTTAACTTTCGTCAATAGAACCATGGGTGTGGCTGACAGAAACGATAGTAATTTGATGCTCGTACAATTTCACGTCACGTGTAAATATTTTTTTCATGGACACCAAATTTGTGTCCGACTCAGTGCTGAGGTCAAAGACGTTAGTAATACTTGCGATTTTTTTCCTGTAATTTTCCATTGTAAAGTGTACCATCAATTAAGCAACCGAACTGTTTTTGCTGACGCTCAGTTTTTTCCGCAAGACACGGGTGCGCTCGAGTAGATTTCAATGGTTATTCTGTTTTTTGACTCAGTAATTTCCGCTTGGAATTACGTCAATCAGAAAATTATTGTACAGTAATAATAGAATTCTGTTTCGTGTTCCTTGGTTTTTGTGTACTCAATTTCTTTTTGATTACTTCCTTTTTTTGTTTGCTTGTCGTTTGCATAAATTATATTGAATTTAATACAATAATGATTCCTTGACTTCTATTTGTCGTTAGTGTCGTTGAGGCCTCTGTAGTAATTATAAAGGACATGTTATATTACACGTTTTGCTCCATTTGGTCATGTTTTGTAGTTACAATAGAGGTAAGTTACTTAATACCAGGGTTAGGACAATAAAAAAAATTAATAATTTCACAAGAATTTAGCTCCTTATGAAAGAAAACATGCCAATAATCTCTTGTATTTTTCATTACAGTTTTTTCGACCGCCATTAATTAATTAATTTGACAGTTCCTAATTTTTTTTTTATTATTATTTTTATTACTATTTTGAATGTTGGCGACTTACCAATTAAACATAGATAATCCACTACTTCTAACCGTCCTAACATTCGATTCATGAGTTTTGAGATTTTTAAACGAACAGATGACCTGCCTGATGGTAAACGATCACCATCCATGAACATCAGTAACACTTACTAACTAACTAAATGCATCACCAATGAAGGTCCATTTAAAAAGAAAAGGAAAGAAAGAGAAAAAAAGAACTGGCAGCCAAGTACTCAGCTGAAACACAAAGAGTCAACTTTTCAAGTTCTTCACTTTCTTACAACGTCCTGGATTACATCAGAAAAAAATAACAAATTGAAAAATCAATTTAAAAAAATGCGGACAATAAAAAAATTGATACTGTTTCTTAAAAAAATATCAAAAAAAAATGTAACAAGAACACATAACATCTCTTTACAAACTGATTTTTTGTATGATATTAACAATGAGAACTACCATAGTTCATACGAAGGTAAACAATATTACAGTGAAATGCCATGTTACACCATATTTGTCCACCTTATCAGTCGAGGACCGAGCATCGAACCTATTAATCCTTTACGATCTCATGCTTCAGTATAAAGTTTACTGCATGCATTGTATACAGGAGCTGGATGTGGATTTAAGATTCTAAATTATAAATGCGTATTTGTGTTTGTTAGTTTGTCCATCTCTTATGGTATAGAGCAGCGTCCCTATGATATGATTTTCCGTATGGAGATAGTTGGTAGGATGACGAGTGCCATAGCCTAATGTTCACCGCGAAAAAAATTATTTAATAATAACGATGTATAATTCAGCAAAATTAAAGAAACAATTTAACAACAAAGCGTTGCCTAGGAACCTGTGATAGAAAGGAATTTTCAACCTTTTTATTACAATTCTATTTTCTCACGTGGATGAAGCTGCGGGCAACATCTAGTATACGATATATTTTTACATGCATCAAGCACAAATTGTCTTGTTTACTGTTGTTGGCTGTTTACATAAAAACACACACTTGTTTGAAGGTATATTTGATTCGTGCGTGAATTGTGGTGACGTGAACTAAATCAAGTGCTTAGTAAATGGGTTTCCACAAAGTACTGAAAAATCTATACTTCTATACTCATATTATAAATGCGAAAGTGTGTATTTTGATTTGTCCTTCACGGCAACGCGTGTCGTAATGGTATGATTTTTGCCGTGGTAAAAGTTGAGAGAATGAAACTAAATAATCCTAGAAGACAAAATATGTTACAATTTACTATTAGCGGAATAATATATTGTGTATATATATAACAAATACATAAATTGTGAAATTTTAACCCGATATATTAGATATTTATTGTAGCTTTTTCGTAGTTCTTATGAAACCTATTTAAATAACGGTATTCCTATTTTAACTGTTATTAATGCCTTATTCCTTCATTATTTTTATCTTTTATTTTTTCAATCACCTAGTATATTTGATATGAACATTCCTATAAGTCAACATTTTTAACATGCGCGTAATATAAAAGTACTTTTGAATAGTCTCTAATAATAAACGCTAACACACCAATACCCCCGCAGTAGGATTCCCTGTGACGTGGATTGCATGGAAAACACAAATAACACGTCACTAACACCTATGACCCGAGAACAAATATTTATCTGTCGCATAAATATCTGCCGAGAATCGAACCTAGGAACCCTCGCTTCCCATGCAGGGTCACTACCAACTAGGCCAGAGGGCCGTCAATATCAGGATACACACTCTGATCATTAGTTCAATAGCCTATGGTAAATATTTAAACTTGACTAAACTATTGTGAATGAAATCGCTCCCGAAACGTTATTAAATAAATGAAATGCCATTACCACATCTAGTTATTTTACCCCGTTTCAGCGCAGTGTGTCCACTAATTTAATTTTTCGATGCATTGTGCAACTTTGTTGTGGCTGTCCGAAATGTGCGGTTGGACATATTAACTGATTTTATTATGGTCCTCTGTGTCTTTTATTACTGGTTGTCATAATAGCGAACTGTAGTTATTACAGTAGTTGATATTTACTGAAATACTACAATTTTGTAATGATTATAATGATGTAAACTTGGAGATTAAAACAGTTAAAAAAACTGAGATTAAATTTGATGATTTATGCTTAGAATTCTAAGCGTAAAAGTTCAAATTTAGTCTCAGTTTAGGCTTAAGGCTTCCTTATTTGGGAGCCTTTAAAGACTTTCTTCTTAAAACCTAATTTTCCCATTTTTATCGGTTAGGTACCACTTTCTACTTCCAATTTAAAAATAACATTTCACATTACTCTATACGTATCGATGATTGTAAGTATACGTTATAACCACACACGTAACTATATATTTATTAGGTTAAGTTTAAGACAAAGTGATCTTAAGAAACCAAACGTGTAAGTATTATAAGTCTACATGATTTTTAAGTTAGTATCGCTAGATGTAAAAAGGACACTATAAAAAGGACTGGAAAATTTCTAAAAAGTCGCACACATCACAGATTAATCCAGAATATTGTTTTATTTTTACTATTTTTACAAACATATCGCTACCTGTCAGCAAAACCTGAAATAAAAAAACAATAAATCGAATTTCGAATTTCAAATCACATTTGGAAACATTTTCATCCACTGAAACACAAACCAATACGCTTCATTACGAACGGCGCCGGCCATATTCCCTATGAAAACCCATTCTTTACCGTCGATACGTATACAATCCGAAATACCATTAGAGGTCTTTCAAAAAAGACGATTTATGACGACATACGAAGAACACGTAGAAATTTTTACTCTACCAGATATAATACCGCCAGCGCCGTCTTGCTCATAAATAATATTCTTTTCAGAAGCTTATTGCGCTTCTCCAGGAACAAATAGTCCCGTGGCTAAAGATACAGGGGACAAAGTATGTGAACTTTGCAAACGTACGCCGCCATTGTCCGGTATGGTAGGTTGGACGCCAAAATTACAGTTCCTCTAAGACTGGAATATACGAATATTTTTCACGAAGATTAAGCGAATGTATTATCTTTCTTATATTTCCATCTTGGAATACGAGGACTGGTTATTTACGAAATACGCTGCTTGAAGATTTTGCACCAGTTTTACAATTTAAAGGACTGTATATTTCAGAATGAGTCGGTGATTTCAAATGTTAATTGTAATATGTTTAGTTTTTATCATTTCTATACTTGTTTCGTTTATATTTTATCTGTTCAATTTAACTAACGTTATTCGCCTACTTATTAAGAGACATGCGATCAATGGTTGTGATTAATTTACCACATTTATTTAAGTATAAATTCACTAATATAATCCAAACTAAATAAATCTTACCGTTAGTACATGACGCGTCTCTCAAAAATTTTAATCCTTAATCATTTTACAACTGTCATCAAAATTACAAAATTATTTCTGTCATTCTCACGAAAGACAATACGAAGTTAATACAAAGTATTAAGAAGTCATTAAAAAACTTTACGTTACAGATCTTATCTGGAAAACTTAATGATGCATTAAAAATTATCGTTCACAACAAAAAATATAATGTCAAAAGCGACCGATATAATAATAGTCTTTGTAATTTTTTATCCATAAACCATATTAAACTAGGAGAGTGTAAGACGAATGTCATTGTCTAACTCCCCGACTCGATAAAGGAGCTAAACACAATGCATATTTTGAATACATTATGACCTGTGAACTAGTGGCATTCTATCCTTTTGTAGTAGCTCCAAAAAATATTGTACGTGCCTCATTCTCTTTGTGAGTTCATAGACCTCGGGGATTAAGATCGTGTACTTATCGATAGAGATGACGATGGTGACTCATCTGGAGTTTGTCAAATATTTTACGCTTGAATGCCTCCGGGCTATTATGACCGTGTGATCTATATATTGCTTTATTATAAGATTGTTCGGTACAGAATAGAAACGCTTCGCCTTCGTTTTCCTTTTCTATGAGTTCAATTAATTTTGAAATGAGCTTAAAATTATTTCGTGACAGGTACATTAATAGACTTAAATGACATGTGGAATATTTTTATTTTCTTCTTCGTTTAAATTAAAAAGAAATGTCTCGTACGAATGTGATATATTTCACGTGATTATGCATAGATATTTGATACAAAAGGATCATCATTATGACATTTAATTTTGTGTCATTTTAGGAAGTGGAACTGGACACTTAAGGGTCTATAGAATTGTGTTGCAAGCCATTTATTATATCAGGAAGATTAAATATCCCTTTATATGAATGACAATCATTAAGTATGTATTTCAATCTACTGACATATTTTGATACAATTCCGTCACGAGTAATTAATATAAAAACGGTCCAAGGATCGTACCTTGTGAAATTCCTATTGGGGTTCTATTGTGATGATTTAAATGCGACCCTTCCTAAGTCTCTTATCTCACTATATTATTTATTCATGGTCATTATTTGACCATTTTAAATTTAATGATGCGTTATCTTTGTTCTTCTGTGTTATAGATCGCTTAATGCTTGAAGAGGTGTGAAATAAGATATTTAATGGTTGTAACGGATGCCCTTTTGTTAAGTGTACTCGTCGTGACAGTTTGGTATTTTTAATCTGGGTTAGAAGGGCATTTTTTATCCGAGGAACATGATACCTTTACTAAGTCAGTGGATAAAATAATAATTTTGTGTGTGTAATTTAGTGCATCAAAACAATGCAGAATTCAGTACCC
This sequence comes from Calpodes ethlius, assembly GCA_018251375.1. Taxonomy (NCBI): domain Eukaryota; kingdom Metazoa; phylum Arthropoda; class Insecta; order Lepidoptera; family Hesperiidae; genus Calpodes; species Calpodes ethlius. The sequence continues at coordinate 7,415 of DWPA01005777.1, forward strand.
CAGAAACAAAAGTCTCTACATGATTTTTGATAATGCTATAGCCGTTTTCATAGTATTTTATGTGTAAAATAAATATTCGATTTCGGGTGTTGTCTAAGCCATTCGCTTTATAGGGACGGAAATATATTAGTATTTTATTTTATCTCTTAAAGAAAAGTACTAGCTAAGTTATCGAATTTTGAACCCCATTTCACAGACCTTCCGTGAATACGGTTTAAAAAATTCCCACGATCAAAGTTAAATATTAATGTTCGCGAAATTAATGACACACCTGTTTTAAACTAGACTTTTGACAACTTTTAATTGAGACACGTATTTTATTAACGGAACATAATATATTTTTACTATCATACCTATTTAAAATTTTAGTACCAAAATTTTATACTTCAGCTTTTAAGAAGTTCTCACAGTTATAAAACTAAAACTTGATTAGAATACGCGAGTTCTTCGCTATTAATAAGTTGTTCCACTTATATTTATTGCAAAGTCTCATCGAAATAACAACCTTCAAAAGAACTTTTATAACAACCATTAAAAGTAAAGCTTTTTAAAGTTATTCTAATACGACATGGTCATTAAAGTGTACTTCTATTTGATAGTCTTTGTTAGTTTTGATTTTTTTGTACATTTGTCATTCTTCTATGTCGGTAACATGATAGGTTAATGTTTTAAACCGGTTTATAAAATAATCGACAATGTTGCAATGTTTATTAAACAAGGTAATAAGTTGTTCCCCTTTTTACGAAACATTCATTCTGTTACGAGTTTTTATAAAGGGAGAGAATTCATTATTAAGGTTTATCGATCACAGTTTAACCAAGACGAGTATTTTTCTATCTATTTATCTATCAGCCTTTGAAGGTCTACTACTGAACATAGGCCTAACCTAATTTGCGCAACTCATACCGGTCCTGACCCTTCTGAATGCAGCGAATGCTCCCTGTCTTCTTCAGATCGTCAGTCCATCTGGTTGCGGGGTGACCTACACTCCTTTTCCAAGACATGGATGCCATTCAAGGACCTTTTTTCACCTTTTTTAATAATAATTTTAATTAAACTGTTTAAAAGAAAACCAATCAAACTTGGATTTGATGTAAACAAGTTAAGTAAAAGTTTGCCCTTATCGCGCTTGTAGATAAAGAAAATAAAATCTCCTGATGCAGGAAAGACAGAAGAAATATCTAAGTGTAGTCTTAGGTAATTGTGTAACATTAGACTAAAAACTAATATTAGATAACAAAAATAATAACATTTACGTGTATTCTCATCTATCGATGATATTAGTACTGCAGTTGTAGTTTCGTAAATTACACTAAATTTTTATCTACATTGTTTCACTGTAGCGCTTTGTATTGCTTCATTTTATGTTTATTTTTATTTCAGATAGCTTTCAAAATGAAATGTCTTGTGTTTGCGTCCAAACAAGCTAGTTGCAGTAAGAAATAGATGTAAATGACGACTCCGTATTAGCGGATTGCTGTTATTGCTCTGTTCATTTCCTTTATTTCTTCCATTTTCTTTCCTTTCCTTTTATTCAGAAACTGTCTGTAAAATGTTATTTAAATGCATGACAGTCCTTAGAATTTTCAGTTTTCATTAAGTTAATATTTCAAATCACTATACTCAGGTTATTGAAAATAGTCTTCATCGCTTATATCCATAACCTATTTATTAATTTCCTCCTTGCTTGCTTCCATTTTATTTTTAACTTCATATAATTTGACATATATTTTTTTCATATCTGTGTTCAACAAAATTTCATATACCGTAGTATAACAATCAAACTACAAATTATAAAGTGTAGTTACATTGTTATGAACGCCTTTATTGTACTTATTAGAATAATATCATGGCTTTCTTCGGTGTCTTATAAATTTGTAGTCATTTCTCCGTATTATTCCCGTACCATCCACATCACAATAGCTCAACCCTTCAAAGCTACCCTTTTATCACGTTCACACAATAACTCTTTCTTGACCCATAAACAAACGTCCCCGTAAGAATAGCCGGTAATGATTTGAGGCATTAATTCTAGGTCATAAACTAGACAATTTATGAGCGTAAGGGGTATAGGTAGTCCTATTAAATGTGATATGGTTTTCTTCGGACATTACATGTTTGGATGTAATCTTTTCTTTTATACAATGTTGCTGAATTATGGGGACAAATTTTGTTTCATTCACACGTCTTTGAGTGGAATAGAGTAGATTTAGATTAAAATATTACTTTGGTTATTTAGTATTGAAATAAAATAATATAAAATATGTGAATGTTCTATTTACTCTTGATTTGTGAGTTTTGTAGAGATTAGTATTTGTGTATTAAAAAAAATCAAATAATATCTTCACTATACATAGGTACCTATTTGATTTTGTTGGGAGAAATATTACCTAACTTGTTAATTTTTCATAAGAAAGTTTTCTAATTCCGTTTTATAAAGAAGAAAAAATTAAGACATAATTCGACTCCACTGATTTAGAATGAGAACAAGACGAGTTTGGTTGAGACAACTAAATCCAAAATGTCCACCGTAAAGAATTGTAAATGCGCTAATAACCCTCACGTATCTGCGTGTCCGACCATACTTTAGCGTAATTGACCATAAATAATATAAAACATTTGTTTATTTTAACCCTTTCATATAAAACAGGTCAGGGAAAGAATAAGATAAATTATTCTTTATTATTCTCAAAAATAATATTATCTCCTATACGATAACTTTATCATAAACAATATAGCTGATAAAGATATGCACTATAAAAAATAATTAATTAGTTTTAACGGTGCATTCATTTTTATACTAAGTTAACCCTCTTAAATAAATTTTTCATGTACGTAATTATCAAATAACATGTACATGATTGTCTAATACTACAGTTATAAATAACATTAAATAATAACAAATAAAACATACAGGATCAATGAATTACTAAACATAATTGTAAAAAATGTGTAAATAAATTGAATAAAACCCTTGTATGAACTATGACATTTCGTGCCAGATTTCAATCTCGATATCTCTGACAATAAAAGTAATACTACGTCGAAATGCACAGGTGCAGAAGCGATAACATCAATGTATAGATATGTGAAGATATAATACGTTGTAATATAGGGAAGTTGTTGTATGAACTTCAGAAGTTTTGAATAGATAGATGTTTAGAGAAATGGTGTAGTTTCGTGATTTATATGGAAATAAACATTTTGGAAGGTTAATAAAACTATAGTCTTACTTATAGACAGTCTGTCTGTGATGAAAACATCATTCAATACTTTTTTATAAATAATTAAATATTCATCATCATACGACCCATAATTGTTCCACTGCTGGGCTCGGGTCTCCTCACACAATGTGAGGGTACAGGCCATAGTCCACCACGCTGGCCAACTGCGGATTGGTGGACTTCACACACCTTCGAGAACATTTTGGTGAACTCTCGGGTGTGCAGGTTTCCTCACGATGTTTTCCTTCACCGAAGCAAGTGATAATTAACTTGTAATAAGCACATAACTTTTGAAAATTAGAGGATTTGAACTCGGGGGAACCAACGTTCGAACCACTAGGCTCACTGCTTTAATTAAATATTACTTATAGTTATTCACTATGATAAATAAAAAATAAATTACTTTCATTATTGAATCTATATAATAAAGAAACATAGTTGCTTCTATTTTCTCCTCTTATTGAACTACTCTGTGTCTCAATGGATTTCCTTGACTTTCTTGTTGTTAATAAAACCATATTTTCAACGGTTCCACCCACATTAGAATGGACAATTCCATAAAGGATTAAGTTAAAGGATTAAGGCCTTTGTCTATCTTTGCCTTGTAAGAGTTGAAGTAATTTTTTTTTTTTTTTTGTTTAGGCCAAATCGTGCAATCTTAGTTAGAACTAACTCTTCTTATCCTTTGAAGTTGAAATTTGATTCTGCTTTAGTTCAGCTGACAATGTATCTTTATGACAAAGAATTAGGAATAGCTTCAGACTCTTGAATGAACAACTCAGGAAACAGCAGAATTACAAGTTGAATCCGTAAAAAAAAAAATCTTGGATTATTAAATAATTAATTAATTATTATTGGGTTTTTTTCAATT
>DWPA01005778.1:0-11509 GCA_018251375.1 Calpodes ethlius
ACACACGCATTACCACTACACACCACCACAAAACATTAACTTGATTTACTCTACGCTATATCGAATAATTATATAATATTATATACCGTACATGTGCTATTTTATTATCTTATCTATGCTTTTCAATTTGTTGTAAGTTCGTATTAAATATTTGTAAATGATATTAATTGTAGTTGTATCTACTCCTATATAATAGCTATTTAACTAGAAACTTCCTTGGGAAGACACTGGTGACCTATACGTTATTATTCAACAGAATCGAAGCCAGAGTAGGTCGAAAATTTATTAAAGATCATGAATATTGTAAACAATACAATACATATACTTTTTATCGGTCAACAATTATAACAAAACGTGATTAATAAATAACAACATCTCGTAGTCAATTCGACACGCGAAATTAATTAGCTCGTTAGTTTATAGATGGCGCTAATACTAATTTGCCAAATTCATTTATTGTAATAAGCTAACTAAAATTTTTTAACTTCGTCATCTAATGTCAAGCTAAATAAACAAAATCAAGTGCCGAGACTACTCTTATAATGACAAATAGCTTCACCTATATTTCCAAAAGTATATGAAAACTAATGTTCCTGAAGATGAAACCTAAATCAATCGGTTCATTGACCCAAATAAACCGCAACTTGAAATTTTCATCGATATCGTTAGAGCGCACTTAGAGAATTGGATTACATACAAATAAATACACATACAAGAATTGCTCGTTTAAGTATAGGACCAAAAGATATCAAAATGAGAAAACAATTGGCGGTATTATTGTTAAGTAGCAATTGCTTCCAGCTAAATGTGTGTGTATCGATAAAAGATCATTTTACAGTAACTGCATTTTACGTTACAATAAAGGAGAGAGAGACACTATTACAAAAGATTATAGTCGCCCCAAGTATCTTTCGCTTAACAAAGATAAGTGAAGAAGTAGAATAGATCGACTGTAATTTAAAATATTTGGGATTCAAATTCAATATCGAGAATAATATTGAAAGACCAGGACTTAAGTATGAAATGATAAACAAGGACCACGTAACATGATTTTCTTTCAACTTCTCCGTTGTTGCAGTATCAGCTCCCGAGGTAAAACCCGCACTTTATAAACCCCCCCCCCCCCCCCCCACAGAGCTATGGTCACCATCCACCCAGATATAACGGGATAATCACCGTTATTGAGCCTTGGTTACTGACAAAATTAAAAGGTTCTGATTACTTACGTAATCAATAAAATTATAATTTTATGGAACTGTTTCAAAATTGGCATGTGATGACTGTTGATGCGCATAGTCTTTATGTTCTGGATCGTATATGCAATATGACTGTCATATGCAATATGACTTCCACAGAATTAACTATATAAAAGGGAATGTTTTCCGATTCTTAAAAACATCAATGTATTAGGAAATAATTTAGTCGTATTAGAATTTTAGTTTCGGCTATCAAACACATAATTAAAGAGAACTAGTGGGCAATAGTAACGTCCTACTGCAAAGGGGTGGGGGGGAGTTGAATGTCATAATTCCATTTTAAAATATATGGAAACCCTGCACAAAGTACGTACACACAGTATATACAGAACCAGAAACAAACGAACAGAATAATACAAGCTTTCTCACGCGATGTCGCTCGCTTCTGTAATACGTTTAAAAACTCAAAAGCCGATAAATGAAAATCACATCTTTAAAAGAAGTCTTATGCACAAACAGTCCTACCTGGACTCGAAGTGCTCACAATATGTCACACATAAGTCCTTTAAATGCATCTCATATACAATAATTGAGTGAAAACCCTCACAATATGTTAAAATCGAAATAAGCCCGGTTTATGGATCATATGCAAATAGAAAGAAAGAATCGATTGCTTGTATTGCTATCTTTGTAACGTTAAGGAATGCTAACGAGCATGGATTAAGAAAATAGAATATACTCAGTTGAAGTAGGTCGCATGAAATAAACCAATCTGGGCTGTAAAAAACCCTAAACTTGCTTATAGCTAAGTAATGCTTAAGTGTAGTTTATAAAATGAATGGCTTGACAGCGCACTGAGAGACAGCATTTTTTGTATTTTTTGCCGCATTACTTAAGCAAGTATTGTTATTGAATACGGGGATTAAAATGCCATGATCTGTTATCTGTCTTCTTCTCTTCTTACTTAGTTGATCACACGATCAATGTCAGCTTTAAAATCGCCTATGGTACAAAACAGTGATAGCCCAGCGGATCGAACGTTGGTTTCCCAAACATTGGGGAGTGAGGTTGAATCCTGCACGCATCTCTAATTTTCAAAAAGTTATGTGCATATTACAAATTAATTATCACTTGCTTCGGTGAGAAAACATCGTGAGGAAACATGCACACCCGAGAGTTCTCCACAATATTCTCGAAGGTGTGTGAAGTTTGCCAGTCTGCTTTTGGTCAGCGTGGTGGAGTATGGCCTGTACCCAGCCCTGAGCCCAGCAGTGGGACAGTTATGGGTTGTAATGATGATGATGATGATGGTACAAAATAAAACATCACACAGGTATAGTTTTAAATATTTGACAATGGATGGTTCTAGTATTGTGGCGACATTGCACAATACGTCATACGGTTACGACACGAACTGACTCAAACTATCACTATATATTTTATATCTAGCACATACTCTTCATACCAATCAAATATCTTTCACAGCTCTTTTTTGAATAGACAGTATCGGACAGTAACCGATCTAACGGCCATTACAAATTCACGCGGGAATAGTTTTGGTTGTAGTACTTACGAGCATACAGAGTAGGTACGTACCAAATATCAAAACTAATATTGTCGTATTGCAACCTCTTATCGTATTCAAAGGGTATTTCAGGGGTGTACGAGCGCGGCATCAGGCTTGCAAATAAATAAATATGTCAGTATCAATATGCAAAAGCAATCGCTGTAATAATATCAATCTGACGTGGAACGCACCGCTAATTATTGATATCGATTGAACAGTTTGTACCGTCGACAGCTCCCAGATTAATTGCATTAAAAATGTACACCAGTAATTCCATCAGGTCACGCTGGTGTGTATAATTTCAGCTCATAATATTACGATATTCCAAAGCTTATTTGAAATCCTACCTAGATATTACCTAGTAATAGGATGAAGGATAAAAATTATACTCCCACACAACCAACCCACATACTGTTTTTTAGATTAAAAACTTAGTAGTTATTAAAATAAAGTATGTTTTCTTTAGTTAAATTTCTTAGATGATTAATTGGCTTCAGGTAAATTGGAAACACGATTGTATGAGTAGGTATTTTTACAAAATTAAATTTTACTTTTAATTTTAAAATCGGTCAAGTGTGTGTCGGACAACACGCAGTTTTGAATTCCGTAGTTGTAGGTTGATGAACTATTATTCGTTAGGACGCAAAAAAGCGCTAAAATCCACTGAGTATTTTTTTTATCTTAAGCATTCGTAGGCACTATTAATCATGGGTCAATGCAATCTTGTCTTTAAAATAATCATGTAGTCATGTGACTATTGTAATAAAACAAGTGAATATCGCTGACAGGCTGACTGTATATTTTATTTCGATTCACCATTATATCACCCCCACTAATCAAATTAAAAAAAAAGGACTAAAATTCTCAATTTACGAAGAAACTTATATATAAACTTACATTATATGTTTAACACGATCAGTATCAGCTGTCATTTCTTGAGTACATAACAAAGATTTTTTACATAATTATATTTAATAACATCTGTTATATAACGATATTTTACATCAATATGCTTCATTCTACTATAACTGACAATTTTATTATTCTATACACCACTATGACAAGTTATTTAATTTCGACAGTCATTTGTTTAATTAAACTTGAGAATAACCGTTCAAAGAACGATGGACTATTCTATATCTATCTTTCTCATAAAACTATGAAACCCTCAGCCACCATGCCAGAATAGTGGATTATAGTTTAACCGCTCCCATTCAGAATCCAGGAGCAGTGATGGGTCGTAATGATAAAATAAAAAGGTAAAACTTTGAATAAAACCGTCGTATTTTCGAGTGTTTCTTCGGGAGTCTTGCTCATTCCTATTTGTTTCAGCTAGTACAATGAAAACTTTTATAAAAACAGGCCTTGTTGTGCTAAAAGCAAACTGTAATCATACTCGATGGAATAATAACAATATAACAAAGGAAGAAAATGTCAGTATTGCGTGCAGCGAAGTATCTATCAACGGTTATCTTTTGATTCTCAGTTTACTCTTGTAGTTTACTTTATAACAATATCAACGATACATTACCGATTACATCTTCGGATAAATCAAGAAGTCTAGAACGTCATCATCATCATCATTACAACCCATGTCCCACTGCTGGGCTCGGGTCTCCTCTCACGAGGTGAGGGATATAGGCCATAGTCTAGCACGCTGGCCAAGTGCGGATTGGTAGACTTCACACACCTTGAAGAACATTGTGATGAACTCTCGGGTACGCAGATTTCCTTACAAACAACTTGGGATAGTGTAACCTGCTTTGGCCAACCTTACACTATAGGGTATTGCGTCATATTGGCAAGTGTTTATTTAGCAGGGCTTTGATGACGTTAAGATTTTATGCCCCTACCATGACTGCGTTAAGGTTATTATCATAGCTGTACCCAAATACGCTTTAATTAACGAATTTAAATAAAAAGTTTTATTTCTCACTAATTAGTTTGTTAGTTAATGCCTAGCCTAGCCTGGCTTGGATGGTTGGCCACATCCACATAATGTCATTGTTAGCGGGCTAATTATGATGCAGATGTGGCAGTGACATCAGATATATACACAATACGATTGATATAAATATACTTTACTAGATTGAGCTGTTGTTATGAGATAATATTTTTGGGCAAACTACATATAATCATTATATTCTCTAGTGACATAATGACAGAGTTTAAAGGTATACATTAGACACATACATGCATATAGTTTATTTGTTTAAAATTGATAGTTTAACACGTGTTTAATGGCCATTAAAACACCTTTACTAAAACACTATCTTTTCTCTAATTATTTAGGATCGCTTGACCAATCATCCTTTTTTTTTTAATAATCATAATTAATATTTTTTATCTTTTAATATTTTCACATTAACCGTTAATATATTAATTTAATCCGTCGCCTATAACTCCCGTGTATTTTAATACTTGTTAGTAAGATAACATGAATATATGTATATAATAAATAATAATATTAAAAAAAAAAAACAAAAAAAACTTTTGTCTTTTTTTATTATTCAAATATTTTTTTCATGCTAAAATAATCCATGAATCCATGATTGAATATCTTAACCCTTTACACGCTACTATAATGAGATATTTACAATTGATACGTTTTAATGCGGTTCTGAGGCGACAGAGTGAGATTAATGTGCCAGCCAGCGCGCACTACATACATTATCGCTAGCGGTAGTTTCCCAAGGAGCTATCGCCACACATCTATCATACTAATGGGTAATTTATTACTGTAAACCTAGTCCAGGATGGAAAATCTATGCGTAGTTAATATTCCCTACAATTTGGTACTCCGCAATGTTCCTATTAAACACTACGAAATGGGCAATGAACTGTTTATAAATGGACACGTATTTAAGAACAAAGGCAGACTAAGGTAGTATAGAATTCAGTGATCTTTAATAGTACCGAGCGCCATTGTTTTGCTCCTCAGCAGGATGCATCACAGCCAGCGGATTCATTTGATTCAAGGATGGATAGATCTTTATTTAATGTATTGGGATAGCCCAAAGAATCACCCATTATATCTGTAGACTGGGTGTCATAAAAGGCGTCAGAAACCAACGCTGTTTGGATGGTCTTACCGCCACGGGATTCTCGTAGTTTAACTGATTATTTCATGAATCTACTTCTGTTGTCTACTTTTTACGAGTTCCGCAGTTAAGCTACAGACATAACGAAAGTAAAAGGGTTCCGTTTTAACCACGAAACCCTAAAAACCTTTTTTAATCGATAAAAATATCGCTTTATCCAAATAGAAATGGTCTCTTACTACTTCGCTTCCTAAATTAAAATTAATATTGCAATATTTTTTACTTGGAGAAGAAACATTTATTTTCTTATCACATAGTATGCCATCGACCCTATAGTATTCAAGATTTCATACTATTCATTTACGAATACAGTTATGTTAAAAAGTGGAATTGATACAATTTTTGTTTAACGCTACTCGTGCTTAACACGCCGTATAATAGAATGTAAATAGAGGGACAAATGTAACGTCATGCTCCAACAAATTGACGTCCGTAATGGCAGCCATTATACACATTGTGTGTGCGATCGGAGAAGCCGATAGCCAATCAGGCCCAACAGCAAAGAAAAGGCACGAAAGAATTATATTCATATCAGTAAAAGGCGTATGACTCATAAAAACCTATTCAAATTCTTTTCGTAGGTTTTTTTCTGATTTTTCCGTTCCTTTCAATGTCGACAAAAGTATCGAGACTCACCGGTAGGTATTCCCAAGCGAATCAAATGCAGGATAATCTCTATATGAGAACGTTGATTAAAATTCTGAGTACCAATTGAGTCATCTCTTTTTTGCTCGGAATATAATGATATATTGAGATAGACTCGCATTTTAATTTAATTATCCAAGTGAAATTATTACTCGCTATACAAATACAAGGTTCACAAAAGAATATTATATATTTCGGTAAATTGTCACGTGGATGACATCTATGAGAGCTTATTAAAGTTGAGTTCAAGTTTTGTCACAACACAACACCGCAGCGCGCAGTAAAACGAAAGCCTTGTTTAGTGAGAGTCGGCAGATAAAAGTTATCTTGAAAAGTCGTCGGCCGCAACAAACTTAGCGACTGTCTTCAGGTAGGATAAGGAAAACTCGATTAAAAGAAGTAGAAAAAGTAATTGGGGCTGTGGGGAGATCTCGCAGTGTATAACTTTAATTAAGCTTCGACGGTCGCTTCGTCTGGGATGCCGTCATTACGGTTCTATTGGCGGAGTTCGGAACAGGTGGCACGTTCCGAAATGAAGTAATAATCATTTGGCCTGGCATTAATTCAATCACCTTTTCTTGGAGGAAAAATTAAAACTTGGTCTATATGTGATGTGGTACGCATCGTTTCGCTCGTCACGTTTCATTGAAATAAATGTGAATGGGAAAATACTATTTACTGTAAATACATCTAAGTGCATACACAAATATATTCCACGTATATTCATATAACACGTGCCTCTACAACAATCATAAACAAAATATGTGTGAGTAATTCTTGTACACATAATTTTAGACAATAGTCACACAACTAAATAACACGCTCATACCCCCGCAGTAGGATTCCCTGTGTCACGGATCGCATGAACAACACAAATAACACGTCACTGACACACATGACACGGAGAACAAATATTTATCTGTCACATAAATATCTGCCTTGGCCGGGAATCGAACCCAGGACCCCTAGCTTCGCAGGCAGGGTCACTACCAATTAGGCTACGGGGCCATCAAAGTGTAATTATACATATTACATAAGCTTTAAAAACAAATAAATGTAAAAAATGGCCTATTGTTTACCGCTACGCTTCATACTCTACGGAATTAAAATTCGGCCTCTGTCCGTCTGATGGCTCCCGCGCTATACATCCACATACATACAACTCCTTGTACGTCGCAGTTCCCGAACCTCACTATCTTGCAACCTTGTTTAAAGTGGCCTCCTCATTTACATCTCAGGGCTGTGCTGAACAAGGATTCCTTTTATAGTCTCACAGTAAAATGCGAACGATTTCTTTGATAAAGATGATTTTTTATTATTAGGTAGTAAAACAAAGGAGGTTTTATTGTAGTATGGAGTATTAACTTCTTTTTTTAATTAACAGTAAGTGCAGATTGTATTATGTGCAAAATCATTTTCAAATAGTAAGCCTAAAGAGTAGGAAATATAGATCAAAAATATTTTTATTAGACATCATTTTAAATAATAAATTAAAATTGATAAAAAAAACATAGCTTTTCACATCATTCCTTTTAAAACAAAAAAAAATATAAAACAGCTAGTTTGCTATTATTATTTAATTATGTATTAATAATGTAAAAAAATATTTGCGTCAGATCTTTTATTAAAAACGTTAAAATCAATTTAACAACAACATTATTATATTTCATAACGTTTTCTACTTATAACGTACAGCTTTTATTTGTCCTTGACGTAAACATTCAAGCTATTAAAAATGGCGGTCAATTCCCCTTTCATTAAAAATTTAAATTTAAATTAAAACTAGTTTCCGCAAAGCCATCATGGCTTGCTATAAACTCAAACGATAACGCTAACTGAAATCTTTCATTTCTTGTAATTATTAGTTAATATACTAAACAACGTCAAACATATTGTTTGTTCCACTTTTACAAAAATAAATCTTATAAATAAATGGACTAAAAACGTGGGAAGAAAATCACTTATTTTAAAAATGTCAACTTCATTAAGTTCAAAATCATTTATATCAATACAATTAAAATTATAAAAAAAAAATGTAAATACAGTTCGATTTTTGAAAAGAGAAAAAAAAAATATTACAGAATCACAAAAATTTATGAATCTCACAAAAACAACTGAAAAACCGAAAAAAAACCGCGTATTCTCTCTATCTAGACAACATCTGGCCAGTAATCGAATGGCGCAAATATGTATATTGCTCATCAGCATTCCACTCACGTTTCGTCTGTCACCGGTTGTACCCTTGTATATTTGCCGATGTACAGTCCTTATTACAGATACGATTTTCTATTCGGTGCATTATTAAAGAAGCAAAATTCGACTTTTTTTAATATCTGTTAAAGATATGACGTCATTATCAGTCAGTTTATAATAATGATTAAGTTTGTGATTTAAAATTTTCACAAAAAAATAAGTATCACTTAAACTATTGAATGATGAGGTACGATAGTTTATCTGTGGGCATATTTTATAATTAATAATTATAAATTATTTTTTTTAAACAAGAAATACGAGTACAGTCTTCTAATTAATCTTCTAATTATTATGAACTGAACATTATAATTATACTGTTGTTGACGGGAAAAATTCAAAATCCCGCTCATTGGTTTTTTACTAAAATGACCAGAACCGAGTGCAGAAATATTGCTGGTCTTCCTTCTTCAGCAACAACACATCGGTGATACCTTTGGTATTACTATAGACATTGGTCTATGGACCACGATGACGCCTTGATATCAGCTCGTCAGTTTATTCGCTATTGCGATAAAAAATCCTCTATAATTTCTAATAAATTCTCTGTGGAAAAAAAAGAAAAACAAATCTGTGACATTCATCTACTTGTTCCAAAATCAAACTATCGTTCCAAATTCAAAACTCAGGGTCACCATCACATAAAAAAGAACTTGGCAATTGTCCAATTAATGTTCGGCACTTTTATTCGTTGTACACAGCCCTTGCTGCAAGTGTACAATACAAATGGGCAGCTTTAAGCAGAACGGAGCGCTTCCCATTTGTGAGTTGAGCTGACTTGCTTCAACTTGCTCCGTTCTGCACCGGAAGCTTGTTAGCACGACTTCTGCGGCTTCCGACTAGATAACATTATGTTAAAGATTTAAACTATTTGCACCGTAACAGACCCTACTGTAACTATCCAGCACGTTATTCAACTTCGTGCTATTGTTCTATGAGTGATAATTGGAATTTGGGAAAATTTGAATTGGAATCGTGTTATAATATACGTAGTATATGTTTTGTTTTGTAACGTATTGTTTTCGTATTTTGGAATAACAATTAATTAATTTTACAAAGAATTATTTCAAAATTTTTACTTTTTGTGAAGTGTAGTGAGTGTTAAATATAATTTTAGAATTTTTTTTTATGTAAATACGATAAACAAGGTGACGATCCATTTGATGGCAAAAATATAAAATTGACAAAAAAAAATTAAAATTAAATAATTTCATACTACATTCTCCATCACTGTAAACTCCATATAATAATATATATATAATATTATTACATAAAAAAACACTTTAATTATGCTAAACGCTTTTCCCTAATAACAAAACACTTCTGTTGCAATTTTTCTTTGTTTCCATCTTCGTATCGCTTACGTAGGATGCAGCGATCTTTTATGGGGCTCGGTGTACGGTTATAATTGACCAAAATCAATACGTAAACCTATTCAAATATACAAGCGACATGTGAAAGTACAGCTCGTGGGAAAAGGATATTAAAATAGGTGTAGATTGAAATCTAAATCACAAAGATGCTTGAAAATTATACTTTAAATTACTTGATCAATTAAGATGCAACTTTACTGCCATGGATCTATTTAAAATTGAATTTGCTGCCGATGTATCTTGCGATAATTTTTTTTACGATATTAATTATTTTTTCTGTTAATAATAAATAAAGAAATAGATTTTATTTAATCTATTGTTTTATGTGAATATGTTATCATTTAAAGAAGTTGCCAGCCTTAAAATATATAAAGAAGATAAACACGATATTTTGAAAACTAGTGATGTAATTTCGTAACAATACTTTTAAAAGGTTACTAAAGCGAATCGCGGAAGCTTCACCTTGTTCAGAGCTCAGAAATGAGGTTTTTGTCATTTCCATTTCATGCCACGAAACATTTTACACAAAAAATGTCGTAATAAGCAAACACAATTCCATTGGGAGCTGACGATGTTATGACACAATAAAACAAATTATATAGCATCTTCAAACTCGGAAATCAACGATGTAGATGACTTTGTGACGTGCGATTTCGAATTTAGTGTTACCTTGTCTCACAAAAGATAGATAAGCTACTCGTAATGACAGTAAACAGTTTAAAAACAGAATCAGACATAAAAATATAGTGTTTCTGAATTTTTTTGTTTGCTTGTTTGTCGTTTGCCGTTCTCTCACGGTACAACGAAGCATCGTTATCGAATGATTTTTGGTGTTGAGATAGTTAGTTTGATAACGAGTGCTATAGGCTACTTTTTATCGTGAAAAAACAACTCATTTTTGTGGGAAACCTATTACAATGTATATTTCAGCCAAATTGAATAATGTGATTAACAACACAGCGTTGCCTCGCAACGAAGGATAGAAAGGAATTGACAACCTTTCTTATATAATGTTCTTTTATCCACGCAGTTGAAGCCGCGGGAAACTTCTACAATAGTAGTGAGCTAATATGCTAGTTAGTATAAGAGATTTTGCTTTCTCAATACTTGTCAGGGATATCATTTTATATTTATTTTATACAAATATATGTATCTTATTAACACAATTTAATATTTTAATTTACACAGTCTTTTAAATATATGCATTTTTCTAAGTAGTAGTTATCTTATTTGTTCATTAATATATTTTTGAGGTTGTTTTTTTTTAATACAATTTTCAGTATTTACGCTATAACATCCACCAATCCGCACTTGGCCAGTGTGGTGGACTATGGCCTATACCCCTCATCTCATGAGAGGAGACTCGAGCCCAGCAGT
>DWPA01005779.1:0-11508 GCA_018251375.1 Calpodes ethlius
CTCGGCAGATAGAATCACTATCAAATGAGTGATAATACCGTCTTAAAATGTAATAAATGTTTCGACAATGTTTTCAATTTCACAACCCTAATTTTTATCCATACCTATTACAGTAATATTGATTTTGTTTCGACATCCTCCCAATCAATTAAAAAATATGCAGACAGAATATACTATAGACAAATCGTAATATTCTTTTTCATTTACACACAAACGAAGGTAACGTTTTGTATATAGTTGTATTTTTTGCGGCAACGTAAACTTTGCTTTTAATTTTTTTCAAACATAAAGTATAAATAAATTGATCAGAACGAGTAAATAATATTTGACAATTTTCGGTTTTATTTTATAAATAAATCAAATACGAATTATTAACAATGGTTCATTAAGTTTATTTTTTGTTTACAACTATTATAATATAAGTATTTTATTAGTATATCAGTTATAAATGATTTTAGACTTAATTAAACAGAATATGCTCCGAGTGCAGTTAACGATTAATATATTTAACGTTAATATTTCGAACCAGTTGAATACATCATGGTTAAGGCTAAACTACGTTCAGTTATCCTTAAAATTAGCGTACACTGAAATATTTGTAAAGACATGGCTACCCTAGCGGGGTGTCTGGGCTTTGTTTTTCATTAGACGCTACTGCTTATGTCCCGCCGCCCCCACTCGCTGCTGACTTAGTGCTTAATACAAAAACTATTCAATGACCTCTCTATTTCAGAGGGATTGTCAACAAAACTTTGTTTTCTCAAAAGGTAATCTTATTCACAAACTGTGTTTTTCGTATAAAATGATACGATTGATACGTCGAGCATTTTAAAAATATCCTTTTTTTATTGATTAGTTGGTTATGGATGTCTATTCTAAAATAATGACAACGCGTGAAACATGGCCAACGCGTTATAATTATCATGATATTGTCATGTAATTAGTTAATTAAGGTAGTTTGACTTTAATAAAAAAAAAGTGTTGTAGTTCCTGCGAAGATCAAATGAATAGTTACCTAGTTACTTCTTTTAGTTATAGGCAATATAAGTATAGATTTAAAATCAACCCCAACTCTAAAACGGCGAATGAGGCCCTCTTTCTTGAATCAGCCGTCAAACGAATCATCATATTCTAACTAGGGGATATAGTTCTTTCTTTCTTCCCTCTTCTATCATTTTCGACAACGGATTGATAATACCTATGACGTTATATATGATATCCACGAATGACGATAAGTACTTACTATCTATCGAAACCTATCAACACAGTACAGTTTCATCATGAATTCAGTGGATTGTGAAGAAAATAATCATTACGTCGTTACGTCGTAACCTATAAATTTATAAGTACCAAAGACCTCTAGTACGCAGACCGGAAAACACCGACAAAATGGTCACGGTTACAAAAGTCAACCATGCACGTCAACTGAAACAATATTTTGTTACCCTCACGCTTCAAATGTCAATAACGTAACGCAACAAAATGACGCCTATATAAATTTATAACTTAAGGTTAAATCAATATGTTAAAATCAAAATTTTAGTGAACTTATTACTTCGCAATGGATTATTCATGGTTCAAATTGTTTAATTATTGTAAAACTACTCAGAACATGGGTTAAAAGAAATATTATCTCGCAACAATTGTTTTATCAATAAATACAAATTCTTCAGTAATAAATAAATTTTATATCAACCAAATGGCAAACATTGAGAAAACAAACACAATGAAATTACCAATTCCACCTTATACTGGAGATGAAACGACAGGTATCGTATTATTCATATGTAATTTAAAATACAATAGGTTTTAATTTAAATCTTTTATTTAACTTTCCATGTTTGTTAGTCTGTGAATATGTTTGTTTAGGTCAAATCTTGCGAGCTGAATTATACCTACTTCATCTTATCTTATCTTATCTTATACTATCGTATCTTATCGCATCAGTCTCTATAACAATGCATTTTTATTAGCAAGACCTGATACTACCACTTAGTGATGACTTGGAGACGAGGCAACTTCGTAATAGTGAACAGCAAATGTGCAACATTCTATTAGCACTATAAGCGTGCTTTTATTTTTAATCAATTAATTTATTTTCATTCTTATACCATAGGTTATTAGTAAATGATCAATGCTAGCTAATTTTCATGATTAAATCTGTTTCGAAGGTCATCTTTGAACGATCATCATCTTCACTTTTTCTATGTAATTAGTCGACATGGTACCAGAAAGGACACCTAATTGTAATTGGTCACCTTAGCCAGTAGACAGTAGACACCAACAACAATAAAGGTAAGTGGCAAATTGGCTCTTAAGCCCAGCCCACTAGCCAGAAGCAGACTTTACAAAAAGATGATAGTAATAATTTCTAAATTAATAATCCTTAACACATAGACCTACCCCTAAACAGGGGGGTCTCAATATTGCTTCCTTTACACTGCTGCATTTCTATAATCATTAACGCAGATGAAAAATCTGAAAAGACTCCACCTCCTCCTCGAATGGATTGGAATGACTATCACAGGTTAGAAGTGATACATTCATTTATGGATGAGTTGGAATTGGACTTCCCTTCGATTTGCACGGTCGGAGTCATTGGTACTTCTTTAGAAGGAAGGAATTTGAAGGTAATTAAAATGTAATGTAAACTAATACATTAGTCAAAAGAATATAATGAAACGTACTTTTTAAAATCTCGGCCCGATGATCTTCAACAAGCGATGTTCTAAGCCTTAAGACCTAAAATACCTGGCCCGTAAGATGTCCCCAACCTCTACTTCTCTTTCTACCTCTTTCTTCGCAAAAATAGTCTTCTTGGCTGAGTCTCTCCAAGCTCGCCCCTTCTGTCTGCGTGAAGCTATAGGCAACAGCAAGAGTCAATTCGAAAAACAATGTTATAAAAATAATAATTTTACAGTTTTGTAAACGGTTTTGCTCAGATAACATTATTTTTTACCCCTATTGGTATTACACATATTTTGTATCATTTATAATATGTGTTAAAAAGTTTTTTTCATTACATTTCGTAGCTTTTAGAAGCAAAAAAAAATTGATTACCGTTAATATAATACACTAATTTATACAAAATGTGTCAAATTTAGGTTCTAAAAATATCGAACAGCGACGCAAGTAACTCATCAGTATGGATGGATGCGGGAATCCATGCAAGAGAATGGATAGCGCCAGCGGTTGCAACTTATGTCGCCAACCACATCGTGAAAAATTTTAAAGAACTGCCCAACAGCATGACGAATAAAGACTGGTACGCACAATCTGCTTATAAACAGAAAACTCTTTGTGATATAAAAAAATATTAGAAACAAATATTAATTACTTCAGCCGGTTGGATTAGGTACACGTCACCGTATTTTCTTTTATTTCATAAAGTCTGTATATTTATTAATCAATGTATTTTTGTTTTTTTAATAATTACATACTCATACATAATTGTCCTTTCTATATTATCCTGTCGCGTGTTTAGAGATCGCATGATCGCCTTCTATCGATCCATTCGTGGTTCCGTACAACATTGGTATAACACAAATGGTCTTAATTTTACTATAGTCATTGATTCATTTGATACTAATATCATAGGCGATATACAAACGGTGTGTCCAAAAAAGTAGGTATAATATTTAAATTGATTATTTTTTAAAATATTAACGCTCATACAAAATATTTATTTCTTGTTTACGTTCGTTTGTTTTTCTACGGCAGAAATGGAATCCCTCCTGGTTATTGACATTCTACTTATTTTACTAATCTTAACTTAACGGAAACATCATTTATAGGTATAATGTATTTATTGCAGGTATTTTCTTCCCGTACTCAACCCAGATGGTTATGAATATTCTCATACCAAAGACCGCATGTGGCGTAAGAACCGCGCTTGGCACAGAGGTCAATGTGTCGGTGTCGATTTGAACCGGAATTTCAGGTAAACAAATGGATTCAATTCTTAGTTCACTTAGGTATTGTTCTCACCTAATAACTGAGGAGGTCGATATAGGTTTTCCAGCGGTAGACATTAACCATAACTTAATTTTGGAGGTCGACAATATCTAAAAATGTATCCCTATTAATCAACATAAGTTCCTATTATTATTCTTTGAAACACATCTGTGACAGATAACTAATGGGACTAATTACTAAGTCAACGATTACTAATACTTACTAACAGGACTAACCAATACCAACTCATCAGTATCTAACTTCCATTACTAAGAGGTAATATACATTTTATCCTAAATTCCGTTTCGAAGTTTGTCCAAGATGTCCGCGGTCGAAAGAGATTATTGGACAGCTTTTATCGTCAAATAAAAGCTTATAGCAAATCGATTGATAACATTACTGATATAAATAATAACTAATTATTTTGTAGGAAGATAAATATTTCTAAGCGACCTTTACAAATTTACATAAGTTATTTAGTTTTACTAGTTACAATGTAATTATTGCTCATTTTTAAACTTACTAACACCTAAATTATTAAGGTACATACTAATAATTTAATATTTGTAAATTATTGTATTCAATTGCAGCTTCGGCTGGGGAGGTAAGGGGTCGTCGGACATGCCAACTAATACGTTTTATCGTGGACCTGCGCCATTCTCTGAACCTGAATCTTCGGCCGTGAGAGTAAATATAAACTTTATTACTAGCTTATCACATACATTAGTAAACTAACTAGAAAGATTATCAGTTATTAAGAATATAATTATCTCTGAAATAAATGTAAAGGTAAGTAAAGATTATTTGGTTGAAATAACGTGCTAAGGAGATTTTTTGCTGTTGAAACACGAGGATAAAACACCTTTCCGAAACAGTGATAAACTAAAAAAATATTAATGATATTATATTATATTACTTGTTCAGAGTATACAATAAAGAATAAACCTTCTATGATACGGGTATGAATAAATTATTTTGAATTTTCATTTGTACTTACCCCCGCATCTGGATTCCTAGTGTTGAGAGTAGCATAGACTGCGAGTAGTAAGTTAGACTTTAGAAACACCCACAAAGACTCACATAAAGGTGTGCCCTGACCGGATATTGAGTTTTCAACTATGCCATACTCATATCAATTACTTTATCACAAATGCATATTATTCCAATGGACTGTCAGTGAACTCCAATGTAAGAGCAGTCCATATAGATAATACCTTGTTTTATCGATTTATGTATATCGGAACTGTTGCCAGAACTATGCTAGATGGTTTTATCAATTATCTGTATGAATCTTTCAATAGTTGAATACAATGGTACATTTTCTATTAGAATTAAAATCTTTTATTTATATGCAATGTTTGTTAGTATGTATGTTTGATCCAAATCTTGAAAGCTGATAAAGAACTACATCTTACTTTTCCAATTTGAAATTGTACACTTTGCTTTGATTCCGATGACAATGCATTTTTATAATAAACATGGCCTCATCATACACTCAGGGTTGGCTCCAGACGAGGGAACTCCTTGATGGTGAAGAAGCACAATTTTTTAATTATTGAATGATTACAGAACCCATCACAGTGCTTGGTTGAACAACCTGATTGTATATTCATACTATAGATTGCCTAAAGGCTTACTTACCTGTGATTAGTGATTAGACGGCCCCGTTACCTAGTTGGTAGTGGCCCTGCCTGCGAAGCGAGAGGTCCTGGGTTCGATTCCCAACCGGGGCAGATATTTATGTGATAGATAAATATTTGCTCTCGGGTCATGGGTGTTATTGACGTGTTATTTGTGGTATCCACGCCACCCGCGAGAAAGGGAATCCTACTGCGGGGGTATGAGTGTGTTAGTGTTTATTATTATTTATTGTTTATTACTACGTTATGCTGAAGTCATTTAAGTAAGAGTTAAAGTTAACACATTAAAGCATGGTAAATGGTTACATTTCGTTAGTTCGCTATATTTTCATACACCTGATGAAATGCTTAAACCTTTATTTATAAGAGTACTTGCCTATTCATCTATTATTCATGATCATCATCATTATCTTCATCACAACCCTTAACTGTCCCACTGTGACACACGAGGTTGGGTCGCCTCTCACAGTGTGAGGGGTACAGGCCTTGGTCCGCCATGCTGACCAAGTGCGGATTGGCAGACTTTACACACTGAGAGAACTGAGAGAACTCTCAGGTATGCAGACTTCCTCACAATATTTTTTACGAACGGGGGTATGAGTGTGTTAGCGTTTATGTTTATTTCATGATGACCCCATCGACCGCTGCTGCTTAACGCAGACAGACCCGTAAAAGAAATTTATTTTAATACAAACACCGCACCATTCCGTTCCAGCTGAACTCGTAACACATACATACATCGTTTAATTGTCTCTTTAATTACATTTTGTACGTAAATGCAAACACCACTTACCCGGAATAATGACGCTGATACCAAATTCGTGTCATCAGCGATGGGCGCTCAGATTAAACTGCAAACAGGATTTAGTAGTAAATCATTTCGGACGAACAGTTGCAAGCCGTGGCTGAAAATTAATGTGCTATTTACTTCATTCGTTTTCTGCGACCGGTGATATAATGAGACGACGCGACGTTGCAGCCCGGCGATTGGTAAACCTGCCGAGTAAACCGATTGGATACGTGACTTCGTGTTACTAAACTACTAATTTAGTTCACTCTTGTAACCGTGACGTAAGACGCAGTAAAACGTTGCAAAGAAATTTACATATTAAACTTCAAAAGCTGATGTATGGGTGGATGGATGGATGCACTTAACTTCTCTCTTACGTCGATATAAAAAAAATATATCGAATCAAAATAGTTTAAGTATTCTAATAAATGAACGTGTGCACGCAAAAATGAACCATAATTTTCACACCTATATTTTTCAATTGTAAATTGCCTTGCTTTCTTTCAGGACATCCTGTCAGAATCTGGTATCGCCTTCAAAGTATATATTACGCTCCACAGCTACGGACAAGTTATTATATTCCCTTTCGCGTTCAGGGAAGAGTTGTGCCCCGATTATGTACGGCTTTTAGAAGGAGCTACTATTATGTCTAAGGTTTAATATAAAAATATTATAAACACTTTTATATATTAAGTTATATATTAATAGTCTTATTTGAAAGAATCCGCGATTAAAATTTATGATGAATATACTTTAAAACATGCGTGCTCCCTCTCACAAAGGAAAACATGAACTGCAATAAATTAAAGTATATATCAATAAATATGCCACTGGATAATGGATTTACACGTTGAATTTTGATCGCAATATGATACTTAGTCAGCTGAATACACCTTGAATTCAATAAACTATTTTTTCTAGAGTATCTTGGATGTATATTATATGTGCCTATTTATAATTAAATACAATAATGCGTCTACTAATATATCGCATTTATTTGACTGTGTAGTAATTATAACCTAGTCGTTCGATCGTTATTTCCCGAACAAGTTGGGCGCAAGTTCGAATCCTACGCGTACCTCTAATTAATTAACTAATAATTCAAAAAGTTATGTGCGTATTAAAAGTTAATTATCACTTGCTTCGGTGAAAGAAAACATCTCGAGAAAACCTGCGAGTTCTCCATAATGTTCTCAAAGGTGTGATGAACGCTGCCAATCTGCACTTGGCCAGCGTGCTAGACTAAGGCGCCCCCCCTCACACATTGTGAAAGAAGACCCGAGCCCAGCGGTGGGATAAGTTAATGGGTTGCGATGATTCGACTGTCAGCTATGAACAGGAAGTGAAGACAGATATAATTTAGTCTTGACTTGGCTATTAAAAAGTTTATCTCATTTGATTCATTATACAGGCAATCTATGAAAGCTGCGGCAATACTTACAAAGTGGGAATATCTCGCGACGTGATGTACGGAGCAGCAGGGACCAGTAATGACTGGAGTTACGGGGAAGCTGGCATTCCCTACTGCTACCTGATAGAATTGAGGAGCAAGAAACACAAGTTTAAACTACCTAAAGAGGAGATCGAAGTAACCGGCAAAGAGATTGTGGCTTGCATCACGGCGTTGATGGAGTTTGTGGACAGAACGCCGATTAAAAGGAATGATAAGTAATTGTAAGTAATTAAGATAAGTGGTCATTTACCATACCGCTATAATATTAAATTACCTTAAGATATATTCTGACAGGATCGTCATCTAATGAGGGCGTGTTTAGGAGGCAAGTAAAAGGCATGGTGCTGTTTGATAACTGTTGTATTAAATATTCGAATACACCTTTATATTACATACTCATTACATATTACATATATGTATGTGTGTGTATTATACTTGTGTCCGTGTTTGCACCTCCCTTAGTTCCTCTCAGCAACCAGATTTGAGTGATAAAGAATACCATAAGGCATACCTAAGTTTTGACCTTGTATACCCTAGTTTAGGATGCTACAAAATAAATATATAAATATTAATAATTAAGTCTTCTATCAGCTCTTAAAAACTTTCTACATCATTAGCTATCATAAACATGTGTAACGTAGATATAAAATAAAATTACGTTCCAAATACGAAAATAAAAATCATGTATAGATATTATTCTAATACAACTATATGTACAAGTGTAAATTTGTACATATGACTTGCAATGAAACATGTCTATAGTAAATTTCATTCAATATCACTGACCCCTTATAATATCGGTACGCATAACAAAGGTCTGTGGTAAACTGTTATTATATTCTATAAAAAATAGACATACTTGAAAGCAAAATGACATAAACTTGTGACATTAATGACCAATCCAAATTTTTCGTGAATTACAAAATATTAAAGTTTATTTATTTAAAAAATAAATTTATTAATTATATTTAAAAAATAGTATATTTAATTAGAGTTTAACAGAAAATTTAATCAAAGTGGCACCGTCTAATCTAAAAACCCAAGTATGGGAAGTCAAATTCACTAGCGAAGGTCAAAGGTTTTTTGTAAAATCACTCGATACTGTCGGAGGTTTGTTACCAATAATTAAATTATTTAGACAATAATACCCAAGCGAGAAAAATGATTTTAATAACGATAAATGCTTTTCCACTTAAAAATGTTTAAAAAACCTCTAAGATTTTAAATAAGTTTTTACTTAGTTACCATGTTATTGCAACTATATTTATACACGTAATAATGTAAAATAATACGTATATCGAAATGATAATATACAGTAAATGACCGCAACGGCTTTTGAAATCGACTTAATAATAATCGCTCTATTAGTCCTTGAAATACATATCATCACATACTAACATGAAATTGTAATTGATAATCGATCAGTTATATGAAGATATTTGAGAAAATATATTTGTGTGGATTTTCATTAACGCAATAGATGTCATAATACTGATTTTAAGATTTATTGTCACTTATCTGTCACTAACTAACTATATGCTATCGATTTAAATGTGCTTTTCTATATATTATGTACTATTTAGTGATTTCTCTGCTTCGATATTTTACAAAAAAGGTAAGACAATTTAAATAATCCCCCCAAATGATTACTTTTCTAATATAGATAATAAGACTTAAATCCCTAAAGCAAGCAAAGACAATAGTATGAACGTATTCTTGCTTTAAGCGATCAACATTTGGAAAGAAGAACGTAGTACGATGGACATTATGGTGGAAGGCCCCAGGTCAGCCCAAGTGGCTGGCATGCTGCACGAGCGAGAGATACCGTACGCGGTAGCGATTGGTGATGTTGGAGGACTGTTGGACAAGGAAGTAGGCGGGGGTGTCTCGAAAGTCAGAAAGGGATCGGGTGTAAGTACGTATCAGAAACGGCTTTTATAAGTTTTTGAATTTATATTTAATATTTCATCAGAGGTTACAGCGAAAGTTTGAAGAAGAATGTATTTTGAAGAATATATGTAAGAATGGCGGCCCCGGAGGCTAGTTGGTAATGACCCTGCCTGCGAAGCGAAAGGTCCTGCACATTTTAAATATACCTGTCAGTTTCAGTATAAGAATTTCACGAGCACAATACATAATTTATAATGCCCACAATTAAATTTTACTTAATTTCACAATTAATAACTTTTTGAAGCGAAGACAACGTCGTTTTGTCAATATTAGTTTTGGAAAGGAACTCAAATCCTTAGTAGGTATAATATTATGATCAATATCGAAACTATGTACTTATTATGCGTTACCAGTTCTAGATCTCACAGACACCCTGTTGCAGATCTCCTATGTTACTGACGTTATTAAAAACGTTTTAATATTTAATTAATATCACGATTAAAACTATTATTTTAACTGGTAAGAAATAATGATTAAAAACGAACATTAAATTAGCTATTACTTAAATGAAATGATTAGAACTAATTAGATAATAATCATAATGAAATATTATGGAATACCTTATTTCTTTCCTACTGATACTGTTATTATACTTCGTTTATTTAATTACGTAAAAGAGTATTGTAACGACGGAGTTAAATAGTTATAAAAAGTAATTGATTCCAGAAATATTGAAACCATTACTTAATGACCCAATTAACAATGATTTGAGAAGGTTTATATAGACTATAATAATGTAACTCTAACTCTTACTATCATCAAGTGCTTGAAATGAATACATCACGCAATACTGTTGACCCAGGTCGGCAAATGGACTGGCAAAATTATCACCGGCTTGATGTCATATACTCCTTCATGGACAATATAGCCAAAGAGTACCCCTATTTGTGCAATGTGCAAGTTATTGGCAAATCAGTTGAAGGCCGCGATTTAAAGGTAACTTCAAACTTTTAATATTTATTATAACCGCTAGTGACAAAATTTCTTGAACACTTCCGTGCTTCGCAGGGCACATAACCATCAATTCGGTTGTTTTGATTGGATCACAGTAATTTAGTCGGCAAGCAGCTCATTTTATACCGGATGAGGGCTTGACAGCCTGTTCGTTATTTCTGTCTTCTCTTTTATATCTTGGCGGGCAACACAATGACAACAATGATGTTTATGTTGTTACTGCTGTCCACAGGCTATGATGAACACTTATCATTAGGTAGACATGAGGATACCGGTTTTGTAGACCAACAATTCGAGTTTACAGTCCTACTACTTACGGCACATTTATGGGTGCGTTGAGTTCGTGTATTGCCTGTATGTACTGGTGGTTTGTTTTGTTTGATGTCGTACAGGTATCCCAAGTCGGATATTAATTGTTAATGTCTATTACATGATTTTTTTTCGTTAGTGCTAAGGGAGGGGGCGGAGGGATCCGGGTGCCCTGGACGTCTTATCCTTATATACACTCATGTTAATGTCCTTAACATTACACGAGAAGATAACTTTGCCCAAAGCCTTAAAGCATCTTGTAATGTGTAAATTTTAATATCAAATGGTAATATAAAATATCTGCGTAACTACTAAGTATATATCACAAGTACTCGTATCGTGATAAAGTACTCAAAAAAACAATAATAAGATTATAATATTTATATACTTATTTTTCGCTACAAATTATGTTATGATGTATTTATTATTTACAATGTATTTTTCTGTCAATAACAGAT
>DWPA01005780.1:0-11507 GCA_018251375.1 Calpodes ethlius
TGAAAAGGTAACTTTATTGACACACACACACACACACACTGATATATGCAAATCCATAGACTATATATAAGTCACATTTATATCATGGCACACTAATACATATATACTAATAAAAAGAAAAGGCATTAATTTAACAATAAAACTACGTAACAGGCGGCCGAATCGTTGTAGTAGCGATCTATGACTGATACCCTATAGAGCGAAGATCAAAGTATATAAAAGGTCTGAGCTAAGTTAGGGGTATAGCAATAAAATGGTAAACGTAAATGTAATAGTTTTTGAGTACATGTAACGTACGGGACATAACGTTTATATATTTCTTAAAACACCTACAGCAACTTTTATACATCGCCCAGGGTTGACTGGTAGAGAATGCCATCAAGCATTAACTCCGCTTACTGTGTGCTTATGTGATGTGTGTCGATTATATCTGACTGACTTTTCGAACTTTATTGAATTAGAAAAATTTGGTTTTGAAATTTTAAGTGTTCAATAGTAGATTAAATTAATGTTTTATTTAATTGTAAATATGTAATTCCAGGAGCCGAAAGAATTTTTAGTCGCGTACGAGGAGATGGTGTCGTGGGCGACAGACGGCAATAACTGGGCGGTGATTGAAAGTGAACTCACGAGTAAAGGTGTTAAGGTATGTTTTTAATTTTAAAGTCATCGATATTTTGCCTCTGGATGGTATATTTTAGTGATAACCGAGTGCAATATTCACCTGAGAGTTTTCCGTAATGAAGGTGTATATCATCTGACAATCGGAGAACCACGTTGTAGTGTCTAAAAGTCTTTGTAAACCTAAAGCCTATTTCAGCAGCGGGACAGCATCATTTTAGGTCACTGCCTAGGTCACTTGATTGCGAAAGAAGAACAGTTCTACTAGACTGTACGAAATCGCTAACTCGCTGACAAAGATCGTGAAACCGACTTAAGCCGCGGCCGGGGCAGGCAGAGCGCACACAGGATATAGTGACAGAACCCTCGCTCTAAATTGGATCACTAACTGTATAGCTGCATTAAATTATTTAAATTAAAATCGAAATATAGAACTTTAACTATGGTCAGGGTCAGTTAGCGGCCTGCGAGTTATGAATTGTAATGCTAAATCGAAATCTGTGTATCTATATGAAACTAGTGGAGACCCTAGCGGAATCAATAATTAATGGTTCAGTTTTCAACCCAACCCCCCTTATTCCCCATTCAATGACGATTCAGTTTAGAGCTCTTCCTTTACTCCAATTACCATTGACGATACCTTTGACGTCATCACCTCAGCATCTAGAGCGACCGCTCCCGTCTCTACCCCAGGACCGACCCCGTAGGTAAAATGTGTGTTTGGTGGCAGGCGCTGACGTTCTACGACGTGGTGCTGGACTACATCCTGCTGGACGCATTCGAGGACTTGGCGGCGCCGCCCGCCTCCGTGCTGGCCGTCGTGCGTAACCGCTGGCTCTCCGACGGGTTCAAGGAGACGGTGAGTTACCAGAACCCCCGAGTTTATGCTATGTTTGTAGGGAGAAACCGTTCATAGAACGTATTTTATTACGGGTTTTTTTTACAGATATGAAGCATTAGGGAAGATATTATATTCAGTTGTAATATAAAAGTCATATTAATTTTCCACGGTTATTAAAAATAATGCGATAGTTAAATATGATCGGGTAATAAAAAGAAAATTGATCAGTTATTTCATTATCGTACGCCATTAAAAATAATAGAACTCAGTAACGTCAATCGTAGTAGAATTACATCGTAATAAGATAGATTATATCTACTTATATTACCAATCAATGCTTTATTGGCTGATTTACGGTTTACATGAACGATTTGCGCTTTAATAATACGCTTTCGATAGGTATGTTAGTATACAATGAATTTAAATGTGCGTCAGTAGTGGTTTTCTCCTCGTTATTCATACGGAATTTGCAAATTCCAAAAGTGCAACATAATATTTACACGCAACGTGTTTTATCTATCTAAATTCCTTCCATAGCAACTATGAAAAAGTCTTGGGTGGTGTTCATTATTAATTCATCTACTAATCTATAAATTTTATGGTAGATAAAATATTAAAGACGGCCGTTGCATATTTACTCTAATCCGCCCTTGTTCAACCACAGGCGCTAACGACCGCCGTGTGGTCGGTGATCAAAGCGAAGCGACGGTACCTACAGTACCCGGAGGGGTTCATGGCGCACTTCTACTCCATATCGGAGCACCTGCTGCCCGTGCTCGTGTGGGGCTTCCTCGGGCCCAGCGAGCGGCTGCGGGACGTGTGCGACTCCTTCCGGGCGGAGATCGTCGGCTTCATCGGCGACCTGTTCTGCTTCCACAAGTGTCGGTACACCACCGTGGAGGAGCTGGCCGACGACATCATGCAGCACGCGAGGCTGCGGTGCGCCAACATCACCGACAAGCTCGCCGAACGGAACTAGTCCAGGTGAAGGGTTTTGTTCGTCTTCTATGACGTCATCGATTGGTAGAAATGAAATAAGTTACGTAATGAAAGCTCAAGGTAGCCATCAGCTAAGTACTCGAGCTACCGACGTGAAGGATGACGTCACGTTACATCGCGGTGCTGACATCGAATTATTCACATGAGCATAAATATCTGATATAATCTTCGTGGCCTTCATCGGCGACTGGACGAGGTTCCACTGCACTGTGCTAGTATAAACGTAGCGGGTGACGTTTTGTATCTGTTTGCAATATGTTTACAAGTATACCTCTTAGTATTCAGGAGATGAAGGTTAGAATTTTGTAAGGTTTGCAAGGTAACAGTTAGTGACCGGTGTGAGGTTTGAGGTCATTTGAAGTTATTCACTAAGTTAGTCGTGAATAGATGAACTCGTCCATCGGCGTACATACATAGCCTAGTAGTGTATGATACTCGGCTAGAGGTTGTAGCGTAAATATACGGGACACAGGTAATGGAGTATCAATATCACGAACCGTAAAACTACTTCATACAATTTAATTAAGGAATATGTGTAACCTAAGCTAGTTCAACATTATACTGCCAATTTATGAAAGACCCCGTCTGTGGGAGTTGTATTACATTCAGTATCTACAAGTTCAAATGTTAGTATGTGTGTGTTGTCTTTATTATATTAGTCCTATGATTCATTATCCGCGCGGTCGGTAAATGTCACAAATTAAACTTATAGCTCACGTAATAATCTGTCTAACGGCCTTTGAAGGTCCACTGCTGGACGTAGGCCTCCCCTAATTTACGCCACCTAGACCAGTCCTGAGCCTTTTGAATCCAGCAGATGCCCGCTGTCTTCTTCAGGTCGTCATTCCATTTTTTTTTTTACATAAATCAATGTTTTCAATCATCTTATTCCATTCCTTCGCAGTACGCATAAGGAACGACGACGCAAACCTTGTCGTTCGTATTGCCGGGATGGGCACTATGTAAGGGTGGATACACGCCGTACGCCGGGTTATTTGGTAGAGAAATGGGGATGGGGGAATTCATTCGAATAATTCTTGCGCACACTCCGATCTCCATCTGGCTGCGTGGTGACCTACACTTCATACATGTACTAATATTTAACCAATATTCATTGAGCTACATCGTTCTATAATAACCTTAGTTTATATAAGCTAAGGTGTCTATTTAATACACGCAGCAATACTGCAGTACATATTATATCAGCTATATCTATAACTAGTTAACGCGTCATGTTTCTAATGTGTATTGTCATGGACGATACTATTAAAGTATTATGCAATTATTTTACAATATTAATATATTATTTTAACAAGCGTTTAAGTTTTTCGCGTAGTTTCTGGTAATTAAGGGTTATCAAGCGTTTCACGTCCAATCCTAGTTAATTTCAAATAGGAACAGGGAATTATGTAGTAGAACATTTAATTTTAAAGGTACAGTAAGCAATTTTAATTAAGTAATATTTACGTGTCCAATTAATAGAAAGGTTGTTTGACTATCAATGATCAATTTAATATTAGTAAATAAAAGCTTCAGCAATCACAACATTGCAATAATAGTGAATAAGTAATAATGTTTAAGAGGTTTCAATATAATGGTATTAATAATAATCAACTTAAATATTGTTGTCTCTGTCACACCTGCGTTAAAGTCGTGCTATGACATGGGGTTCTTCAAGAGGCGGTCAATCGCTTCGTGGCCGGCAACGCGCTGGTGCCGCGCCTGGTGTTGTCAGTGTCCATGGGCGACGGTGATCACTTACCATAATTGTCCCGCCTGCTAAAGCTATTACAAAAAAGTCACTGTGGACAAAAATGTCTGAATACACCTTAATTAACAAGTACAATTCTTGGCTACAATTTTTACTTGTTTATTTGTATGTCAAGTAGGACGTTAATTAACGCACTAATGTTAGCATATCTGCCTAATGTTAGCGCACTAATTAATGCGTTAAGACGCAGATGTAGCAGTGACACGATACAAATATACTATCAACATTCATTGACGGTCAGTACATACCTATGGAACGGTGAAGGCAGATCGTTAAAAACAACTAAACTATACACCATAGCGAAACTTGAGTGATTATAAATAATGAAATAAAAAATGTTCGTCGATTTAATGTTATTCCATTAAGTATATCAATTTTAACTACCCCATCGAATTAAGTTTTTCTGTCAATCATAGTTCTCGGTCTGGCTGTGTTCTTTTTGTGCGTTGTTTACGACACACAACACAGGGAATCATATTGTAAGGCTGTGCACACACAACACAGGGAATCCTAGAGTGTGTCGCATTATTATTATAGCCATACTGTCATTCTGTATGTATGTGCTGAACCTAAAACGACATTCCTTCATTGTTCAACGTCATCTCCAAGGAATTCTGGTAAAAATATATCTTTAACTCAGACAAGTTATCTTTAAACTAGCCGATTGTTTATGAATTACGAGTATTGTGTGTTGATTATTTGTAGTTATATTTTCACAACAGGATAGCATTAAATCATAGAGATAATTGTGACGACTTGTGTAGCTTTTTCTTACACGTTTGTCTTGTGCATTTCCTAACAGCTGTTCTCAATAATCTAGTTATCCATTATCTTGAGATAAATTAGTAGATCAAATGATAACATACTGTGAACTTTTGACAGTTGCTCGGCGACTGACTTGAGGATAATGGATAGATGGAATATTAGGATCGGATAGGATAGAATAGTATAATCTGCAGCTACAAGTAGTTTTTGTTATTTCAAGTAAATGTTTAATCAATAATCGTCTCGTTATAATATTATATGCTACGGGTAAATGGATATGTTATAAATTTATTTTACCTTATATTTTAATAACGCAAGGTTTAGGTGAAATGATAAATAGATAAACTGTTTCAGTAAAGACAGGTGAAATGAAGTTAATGTTATCTAATTATATATATGTCTATATAAAAAGTATTTTTATAAGTTCATGTGTTCTTGTTTTCGTTCATTATAGCAATACAGAAATTTCCTATAACCATTGATAGCAGTACACGTAGTAAACACGTTTTGCATTTAAGTATTTCAAATAATTTCCCGTGCTATATAATTACAACTCACGCGTAAAATCGAACACTTCGCTCCTTTAGGCGCCAAAAAATTTACACAGATTCAAATGACTGACACTTGCCGCTAAATTACCATAGACCACCCAGGATGTTTTAATCCGTATGGACTAGCGACCGTAATATTGTAATACAATGAATTTGTAAAAAAGTAGAATATAATTCATTAATTGAAAAAACAGTTTCTCTATTTGCAACCGGTGTTCAGACCTGCATTTTGTTATTGCCGCTTTTACCACTTGCTTTTATCCTACAGGATGTATTGTAATTTCAAGTAGATAATGTCACGTGTTTACGACCAGTATAATTGAAGTCAATAAATACTGTGAAGTAGCTAACATGTAGATGTGACTCTGTATATAGTTACATAAATGTGCATTTATAATAGCGTTAATGCTACTTTTGCCACTCAATATAATTCTTATTGTTTATAAGCCAAATTATGTATTTATCACTGTAAATAATAAAATGTTGTTTATATACGTTTTAGTTTTATTTTTTCACACATGAAGGTTCCTCTACTTTTTAAAAAGTTCTTATAAGAAACTCGTGTACGAATCGAGGTGGGACAGAGGGTAATAAAACGATAAATAAAACCACTAATATTATTATTAGAAAATTTAGTATATCATAAATTTTCACATTTATAGATTGCCATTAAATCTCAAATAAACAAATGTGTAAACATAAACATTACAAATTCAACGAAAAGTATTACTTCTCCGCGGAGCACCAAGTTTTTACGATATTTTTTACGGAGAAATTAGGCACTTTTATACTTCCAAATTTGAGTTTGCTCAACCCTCGTCCGTTACACTTCGGGAGTTGGCTTTATACTAAATTCGAATATGTATGATATTACAAAATTATTGCGTTATACAAAGCTACGAATTATGCTTAAATTTGCTACATGTAATCATTTGACCATCACAAAGAAATACTATGTACCTACGAGGCACTGTTGGCGATTGCTCATGATTTCTAAATAAACTTGTTCAAGTATCCTGACTTGGGAGGAGATAGACACCTTCCCTATAGTCAGTATTATTTTTTATATTAGATTTACTGCTGTACATGTTGATAACATGATTTAAAAAATCACGACACAAGCCTTTCTAACGTCATATTCTGTACCAAATTACAACTCGTTCTCAAATCTCAAATTTACGCATCTATAGACACAACAAGTAGTATAATTTTGCAATGCGATTAATGACCAATCAAGAGTCTTATAGACGAAGTCCGTTAAAAACAACTTCGTTCCATCACACTCCACAAACCTTAGTAACAATTTTTAACGAAATCTGAACAAACATTACAAACCGTTCATTATAAAAGTACACAAAATATCTTAAAGGTGCAATCTACAAGCATAGTAGTATATTTAACATAGATAAATAAAATATCATGACGAACAGTCTCATATAGATAAATTAATTCTTTTCAGTTGTTTTCAGACATGATTATCCTATAAAATAAGATTATAGTAGAAAGCCTGAGAATCGAATTAGGCCGGATCTTACTGGGATATCACGGGGCCGTGTTTACATTCACTAGGTGCAAAATAGGGTCAAAATCATACTTTTTAATTTATAATTTTACGTATTTTATGACCAAATCAATATTGTGACAACACACATGTTCCTTATTAAAATTTGTATAAAAATACTATCGTGGATTAGCCGTGAACGCCCTTTGGGATTCGTGCCTGGAAGACTACAGAAAACACATTCGTAACAACATACTCTTTCAATTATTTGGTTTAGTGCACAGCGATTTTCATAAAGCTCTAATAATATAACAAGATAATAAAATTATAGGTATACATAGTAATATGTAACGTGTTCAACAGAAACACCGACTGGCAGGCTTTCTCTTCAAATATAAAAGCTTACGACATAGTGAGAATCGATACCTACCCGACAGGACTAGACACTAGAAACAATTCTGAAAATGAGTATACAAACACACATGAAATGCATGCATTCCTCTTAAAATAAATGGAATCACTCTTTGACCGCGGAAACAAAGTTCCTTAGTCAATATAAACAAAATAAATATAAAGTACTCAAACGGATCTTAAGAAAATTGCGTACAAGAGGGAATATACCCAAAGTTGAATAGCTAAATATCTGGGTTCGTCTGTAGGAAGGTTTCAAGTTTTCAGATTATTTACATATCTTTAATTTTAACATGGACGTTGAAACGAAGAGATCATTAATACTCTAGAAGATTCCACGTGGCCCCTCCGTGGACACTATCACAGTTGGACCCTTCCAGGAGGTCCGGGTGGAATCACCATAAAAGGACAATTCAATAAACATCTTTAATAGCTGCTTTAGACGACAGGTTTTATCACAATTTTCATAAAATACCATACATTTTTTTTTAAATAATTAAATAAGAATATAAATGAGGTATGTATAACCAACACTAGAAAATTATTTTGGTGAGCTAATACTTAATACGTGAAGTAAGTCTGATAAATTAGTAATAAGCAACAGAAACGT
Source organism: Calpodes ethlius (assembly GCA_018251375.1). Taxonomy (NCBI): domain Eukaryota; kingdom Metazoa; phylum Arthropoda; class Insecta; order Lepidoptera; family Hesperiidae; genus Calpodes; species Calpodes ethlius. Next base: position 8,071 of record DWPA01005780.1, read on the forward strand.
CGAATTGAGTACGCCTCCATACAGCTGCCTGCGACTACAAACGTCTACATTTCGCCATTCAAACAGCAGATAAACTTACAAATAATGTGTATAGTATATGCAAGAGCTAGGTTATTGCCGTCATACCGAACATAATCGAGACACGTCTACCGGTTGCTGCCGTCTCTCGTGAGTCCTCTCGCCAGCTACGACGCGGAATGTGCAATTACTTACGTGCATGATGTGCCTTAAATGTGGTAGTGTACTACATTTCATCAGGTTTTCTAAACGGTGTTTTTATCACTATCATTCTTGAGTAATTCTTGCGTGTCGATTCCTGGACCATTCTTTGTTATTATTTTTATATATTTCACGATTTAATAAAAGGCAAAAGTATTTATAAAGCTAAATTACAAGATCTACTGTTGCCAGAAATCAACTCGTGAAAGAATTACTTTTAAGAACATACAAGGTCGCCGATACGGATCTTGAGCACGCGTAGCACAGGTCTTATTGAGCCCAATAATTTTAAACTTAGCAACATATCTATGATTTATTTAAGATACCAGCCAACACATACATATATGTTTTAAAGTTACTGGTTAAAATATTAAATATCATAAAATTCGAGCACTATAATTTTCGAGACTAAATAAGATGGTTGCTAATTCAAATAAAAAGCGTGTTTTATTTTAGTTTTAGAACAGAATAAATACTGATCCTAAAAAAACCGTATGGAACTAAACGATGATGACTCGTTTCCATTATGTCAGTGACCGAACATGTATTCAGTTACGGTTCAACCGGATTCGGTAATCGAATGCGTCGGTCGATTTGTGCTCTCTCAATGTCCCCGACCAACAATCTCCAGGTCACTTATAACCGAATAAAGCCAATCGTACCAACTTTTATACTTGATCGGTGACCGCCAACGAAGAAGGTCAACCGACTTAGTTTTAATTAGTCTATGACCGAAACAGTTTGCAATCGAATACGGCCAAACAGAACTAACGTAAATGTGCCGTGAACTCCGTCGTCCTTGCTCAAGATCCGCGTCGTCTTCCGCTCGTGTGGTGTGGCGAGGTGCGAGTGTGAGCGCGTGGCGAATGTGGGTGGTGTGCGTGTGTGCGTGCGGGCGTTACTCCGGCTCGGGCGAGTCAGGCGCGTCCACCGCGGCCACGGTGGTGGCGGCCGCCGCGCGCACCTTCTTCAAGTAGCTGACGCTGTCGAACTCCAGGCAGCTCTGTCGTAACACCACATCTCGTTAATACATCGCTCGTATAAGCTCGCACCAAGCCATTGCGTCTCTTGAATTAACTCGAGTTGTAACTATGTGACCGCAAAGTGCTGCACTTTTCATTAACACTCGAAAATTTAGCACTGTGCAGTTTACAGACGCTATTAGGTTTGGTGCGATATGCCAATATAATTCAAAATAAATTGCACAATATTTACAATATAGTTGTATACTTATCTGTATGAAACCATGCGAGCGCCCACGTTGTGTATGATTTGCGGTAATCTGATTTCGCACGATTTATTTAACCTCTTGGTAGGAATAGGAATAAACTGTACACATCACATATTCCTGAGTCTTTAAATTACTTTAAAAATGTACCTACAGTTATGAATGTATGTGTGCTTCGTGAAATGTTTACAAAATACATATTTGTTGATAAAAGTTATAACTAAATAGAATGTAAACTGTAAGCTGTGCGAAATCAGAGTATCACAACTGAATACGTGCAAGTGATACAAATAGTATAAGAATTATATTTTTAAAATGCTTGATGATAAAAGCGGAAACATTTTTAAGTTGTAAGTCACAAGAAAAGCCAAGTGTTTACAGTTAGTTGGTGAAACAAGGAAAGACAGAGATTATTTTTTTAATTTTATATTTAATAAAACCACAAAACAACAGAAAAGTACCACAGGCAATTTGTTACACGCATATGACTGTATATATATATAATATATAAAGCTAAGCGGACAATTGAAAATAAATTTTCAATCAGGAATTGTGTGGGACAAAGCAATCACGTGTTAAAGAATGATTAAATCATAGTCACTTTCTACCTGTAGCGGACCTCTCTCGAATACCCGTTCTGTCCGAGCGGCGGTAACAAAAATTTACTTACGATTACATACCATATCATTATCTTCGCAATAAAACAATCATAAACAATACAAATATTGTGGGCAATAATATAAATTTTCCAATAGTTAACACAGAATATATATTACAACATCCACTAAATTGTAAATAATTTCAGGAATTAATATATAACATATTTCGTTAGAAAAAAATAGTTAAATGCAATTTCTTTTTAGCAAAAGTAATCAGATCATTGAACCGGTCAGAACTATTGCAACAGGCGAACGCAATCAACGCAACGTAAATGCGACACCCAACAGTAAGTCGGGCCTATCTCCGACTTGGCGTACATCTAGTGTCAGTCTTATTTTTAATGTGCAACTTACACTATCGAGATCACATACTGCTTACTATTAATGTCATTTCCCTAATTTAATATTAGTCTTACGTTCGACAATATTTAATAGTAAACGTTCATTAACAAATATTTGACTAGAATTTTTTCAATTAACACTATTGTCATCACTGAATTTAAGCATCATACGCAACCGAAGCCCCGATCGCAAGCCATTCCTTATGAAGCGCGGTTTGGTTAGAGACAAGAAGCAAATGTGCAAGAACGTGCGGTTACTCTACAACTCGGTAGGAACAGAGTCGGTTGCATGCTCAGTGGTGAATCGATAAAAATGATCGAAGATAGTTTCAACATCTTCTCTACATTTATTCGATAACAACACTCAGCACACTCTCTTAACGGTACAAGGTTGCAAGGAACGGAGGACGGCAACGAAGGATCCAAGGCAAAGGTTAAACTTTTGCATTAGATTTCACGCCGTGCAGCGCCGGCTAGAGACGAGGGGAGGAGTGCGGCGGGAGGGGAGAGAGGTCGCGGCGGGGGGTGCGGGGCTACGCGTCGCCGTCGTCGTGGCGCAAGCGCGGCGCCTCGCCCGCCGGCTGCGGAGGGAAACGAACCACTCGTCGGATAACATCGGCCTCGCCGCCGCCGCACGCGATTTCACATCCCCGTCAATAAAAATAAACCATTAGCCAACTCTATCTAGGTACTAACTAAAGCACGTCTACACTAAATTTAAAAAATCTGTCGTGCTACATCAACGCTCCTTGGTCGGCAATGCGTAGACACTACCATGTATATCAATGGACCCGTGCTCGAATCAGTGGATGGTGATTAAAAAGCAGGGCCCGCGCGCGTATGATGGCTACAGTGGGGAGGTTCAATAGAAGTTTCGGCAGAGTAGGGCGGCGAGGTAGTTGGGGTGGTGCAGCGGCGGCCAGGCGCGCACGTGCGGCGGGTGGGACACGTAGTGCGGGGTCGGGGGAGGGACAGGGCGCGGGGGCGGGG